>JAHBBA010001257.1:0-160881 GCA_018806925.1 Skeletonema costatum
CGAGAAGAAAACGATGCATTAGGCAACAACCACCTCGACCACCCCTCACCTCCAAAGACACAAATAGAAAAGATTCTTCAACCGTACACACCATTGGCCGCCAACCACCATATTTCCTATGCCCAATTCCTATCAAGTCCCAACCACTCGGGACGTTCGTGGGTGTCCAGCAATGAAATTCTTGACATCTGCAGGACTTTTCTCCACAGCTATAAGTGCAGGTGTTGCTTCCCAATTGTTACGTTCGTCCGATACAACTGCAGCTGCGTCGACACTGCTATTCGGTGATAATGCCACGATGACTATGCTATACTCCAAGATTTTGATTGGATACAATGTGCCATCTTTTTCCATTGTATTCCTCATTACCAACTTCTGTTTGATTTGGAAAAAATCACCAAGAAGATGCACGTAATGTTCGCATCGGTTACGGGAAAGAAATCAAGAAGAATAAAACGACTACAGGCGACGTTTGCTTTGATGGTATTGTATGGAGTGAAGCAGTTGCCAGGGAGAAGACGAAATATTCGTTCTGGTGTGAAGAGCAGAAGAGTTAGATAACTACTAAGAAATGAAAAAGAGGATTGATAGTCTTTAATCTACAATATTCCATGGTGTACATAGTATCAACTTGCAAGGGCAGGGGCACATCTCCAGAAAGGGCAAATTAAATTAAGCCTGATCAGAAGGGAGAACTTTCTGCGGAAGAAAAGGACGACCTATGCTACTTCTTCGTGTATACTCTCCCTCTCCCCCTCCCCCCTCTGTATTGGAAGAAGAAGTAGTGCTACTACTGCCCTCAGCAGTATGATCCAACTTGATCCTTCTTCTTCGGCCCCGGTAATATCCACTTATCCGTAAATTCCACAAAGCTATTCACTTCTTCCTTACTCCATTCGGTTCGAACTGTGACTGATGAATGCACTTGACAACATTCCTCCCGTACATTGTTAAAGTTTCGGGAAGAACAAGTTGTTGTGCCGATTTCGGGTTTGCTGCTTGTTTTTTCGCAGCAGATTGGAACATGGGTCTATGCTCTCTGAAGAGCTGCTACTTTTTACGTAGCAGATTGGAACATTTCTCTGCGACCCTTGATGATGATGACGATGGTTCCTTTCGCTTCTTGTTCTTCTTGTTGGACTCGGAAGACTTGTCTTCCTCAGACGCCGAAGCCTCATCATCCGACTTGGTCTCACCACCAAAAGGACAAAACGTCGGCTTATCCCAAACCAACGGCCTCCTATTCCGATTCTCCTCTTCAACCCTCTTGATATCTTCATATTGCTTCATGATCTCTTGTTTCTCGCAGTCTTCTCGATATAGTGATTTCTTCTTGAGTGGGGAGGGCAGGTGTCGTGGCAGCGGAGGAGGAAGTCACGCCTAGATATGGCGAGGCATTTTGCTGCAGTGGAGCGCTTTTTCGAGTTCTACTGTTCTGGGTGGTGGTGCTACATCACTGGTGAATTTTATTTGAGAGGAGAAGAGGCTAATCTTTCCGGTGGTGGTGGAGGAACCTACGGAAAAGCCACTTTTCGGCTGGTCATCGCCGTCCTTTTTCGCTTGGAATCCTCTCAAAGTAGGATGAGATTTGTTCCTTTCGTAGTAGTGCGTCTTCTGTCATCATGTTGAGCCGTTAGTTAGTGTTAAAAGTTGGGGGTGTTATTGGTTGTAAGTACATGTGAGACAGAAGTTAACTGGACAGGGATCGGATGAGGTTCAAGGTATTGTATTGAGGTGCAGGCAGCAGAGGAGGTGATTTGCGCTTGATTTTTTGAAGGAAGGATGCCAAAGTTCCAGGAAACTATCGGTCTGGCCATCGCCATAGTTCCTGGAGAGTTCCTGGAGTAGATAGAGTAAATAATAGTAATAACGACTACATACTTAATAAACCTTCTACCTGCCCATCGGGGATGTTGGATGGTCCACCGCTTGCCGTCCGACGAAGGATTGGTGCTGCAAAACTTACAATACTTCGTTGCACCCCTCCTGCAGTACGCCCTCTAGCACCACGTACAGCTGAACCAACTCCTCCATTACTAACTGCTGCTGCGTCAGCAGCGTGCAAGACATGTTCTTCTTTTCCTCTTGAATTTGAGACTCCACCGTCGCTGAAGGAGAAAGGGTGTCAAACCTTCTCCGCCATTTCAATCCTTTTCAAATCCTCCACTTCCATCACAATGGATACAGCTTAATAATATTACCCTAGTGTCCATCTTATTCTGCATTCTTTAATTCGAGTTCTGTTATTCTTTGATGTATGCTTTGGGCCATGCCAAGGAAGTTTCTCTTCCGAGGCACTTTTGAGTGTAGATATCTTCTGGCCTTTTCTCCACTTGAACTCAAACACCTACTTATGGGCATAAAATGGCCCATCTTCGAAAATCCCCTCACAGCAGCATTTATAGGGCCTTGAACTTTCTTTGTCTTATCTCCAGTGTTTTCTTTGTAGTCGTGGTCGACGAGATCAATATCAGACCGAGTCGCAACAACGAAAATATCCCAAACTTCTAGGCAGATGCGTCATTCCCGAAGCGATTCTTAAGTATTGATGCAGGGATTTGCAGTATTTTTAAGCTTCTTTCCTGGCTGAAAAAACAAGACCCGATCACCACAAGCTCCAATAACACATCAGGGAAAGGCGCATGCCCTTGTTCACTTGCGACTCAGCACCGTTTGTCCAATTTATTCGAATATCTCCTTCAAACGAATGTCGGTTGATGTTGTAGACGTAGTGGCATTAGAATTTGCTGTTGTTGCCGTGACATTGAATTTGTAGGCACGCATGATGGATGTGACGTATTTGATGAGGAAGATGGGGTTTGCATTTCCACTGCAGGCGATTGTTCCGCAAGGCTGCAGTTGTCGTAGGGGACCATGGCGGCTGCGTCGTAGTTGCCGCTAGCTGGCTCTCACCACAAAAACATCAGACAACATCTCGACATGATTGTTCCTGCTCTCCTTCATCATAACTGAGACGCGATCGCTTTTACTGGAGACAAGGCTCCTCTGAAATGCCAATTTGTCGGGGTATTCGCCCAATTGTTGGCTGAAGCCATCTTTCTGTTTCGGCATTCTTCCGTCAAAGTATTCAACTTCGTCGGGGGAGTATTCTTCAGCTACAATCTTGCGTCTGGGAAAGCTTTGCAATCTTTCCAATTCTTCCAAGCAAACTGATCCTATTGACTTTGCTGTTGCCAGATTGTAACCCAAACCGGCAGATTGATCTTTTGCTCTCTCACATCAGTGGCAAATACTGTCATCAAATCCCATTACACGCGACAGAACTTTATGGTAATCTGTCAAAACGCTTCCGCATCCTTTATCTTTTTTTTTTCCTTGCGTTTCGAAATATCGTCAATTGATCAAATCACACCATATCTCAATGGAGGTTTTTCAGCCCCTTGAATCAGGGTGATGGGACAAGACGTTGGACGGAGAATCTAAATGTTTTCCGATGGACTGATTTTTGTGTGGCCCCGAGGCACTTGTTGTTATCTCGGCCTTCAAGTCTCGTGAAAAATTGGCACTGCAGATTTGCCCCCAGCGCAAAAGTTACAATAATAATTTGCCAAGTTATCTCCCTCGAACTCGTCAGGAGTCAAAATCAAACGGCAGGCTTACGTGCCTTTCGGAAGGCTGTGGGCAAACCGTGCGGCCGGAGATATTTTGCTGTGCTAGGTATTTGCCGACTGTCCAAAAAACTCCGGGGGACATGCCTTCGCTGGCTTCTTCTTCCTCCGGTGGACGTTATATTAGTATTTGAAAGAAGCGTGATGATGCGAAAGGGCGTAAACAGCAGCAGCAGTGTCGGCATAAAGATTATAGGGAAAGTGGTGAAATTTAGTTGCGTGCACGATTGCGGGGAGCATCATTCAAGTAATGGCAGGGGGCCACCAGCCTCATTTTGTGTTGACAGTGTTTGTAGGAAGAATGTTTATGTTTGAGGTAGTTGGCTGTGGTTGCTGTGAAAACATCTGCTCAAAAACATACATAAAGCGGCTTGTCGTATGGGTGGAGGTGGGCAGGGAGGGGGAGCGGGTAGTTCGCATCGTCTTTCTTTCCCTTTCCTTCTCCTCATTCTTTCCCTCTCTCCTTCGGAGTTCCGGGAACACTTCGCGCTGCGCGCGAACTATGGAATTTTTTGCGAATTCCTCTCGGTGATAACAACTGTCTTGAAAACTGGTCTGATGTTCTTTGGGGGATGAAAACCAAGACACCCAAACCGGCGCTCTAAATTGCCGGGTTCGCAGCAGGATTTGTCCAGATGAAAGGTCACATGACACAAAGTGAAGGGTTAAACTTGGGTTAACCCTGGGGCACTGGTTAATCATTCGCGGAAGCAGTGCTTGGAGGATGTGTGGAGGGTTAACCATAAATGGTCAGAAATTGAAGAGTTAACTTACTACGCGTGTGATGTGTGTAAACAATGAAAAAAATAGTTATTTGCAAGAAGTTTGTGGCGAGTCGTTCCGTTTCAGGGCTTAGAAGGGGAGCCCGCTAAACCATTCCTACGTTGATTTCAGTATGTTTCGCCGTAGAAACGCAACCACAAAGTCGCAGAGAACTTGCAAATAACAAATAATATGTAATCGTGGAATGCCTCTTTTGCGGCCGGGATGGAGCTTGCTCGTACTTTGCCTTTTGCTCTCATAAAGTAATTTGTTCTTATTGTTCATTGTGCTTACATAAGTATTCTCATCATGTCAGAGACGATAAAACAGCTACCGGCGACGACCTGATAGTCGGCTTTGGCAATCGGAGGCGACCATCACAAGACACTGGCAATGTGAACGTAGCAACGATGAAGATAGAGAAGGCAAGTTAGATTCTCTGAAGACGTCGCCGTACATTGTTTTCAATACCCATCCAGGGAAGAAGTCTCTAGACGATGGACACTCCGAGCAAGATAAAGACGTACTCACACGAGACATGATACGCGACGTTAGAAGCATTCGACATGTGCTGGCCACCACACCTATGGAAGAGTTGGAGAAGGAGACTCTCTACGGGTGTTGTTGGACTAGAAGGCCTCATATCGAGCCGAGTCATGAACTTCTTGAAGAAAAGGAAAGAGAGAGCACTCCCGATCTGTAGTGGATATGCAGGCTTATCTCGGGGTGAGCGACTTGCTGCATATGCGGCGAATCGTTCGTTTGAATCGAGGGAGAGGGCACAGAAGCTTGCCGCTGGTTACTCAGAGATATTGCCGCCGATAGATGAAGATGGTGCATGAACGTGACGAGTGACTTTTTGTGTAATTCGAACCTACCTACTTAGTAGATTCCAAACTGTACAAATAATAATACTAGGATCAATTTTGTCATACATAATGCCACTACACAATTCAGGCAACAGTCCCGTATTGATATGAGTCCTATTTATCATTATACAGATCTAGAGCTGTGGGTGCTGGTGCCTTCGGCGTCTCTTCTTCTTCTTTGTCCTTCACCCTTCTGTGTAGCTCGCTAAGTTCCATAAGTTAGGATATGATACATTAAGAATATGATATTGTCGCATTTGTCTTGGTCGTTGAACTGAGATGTTGAAAGCATTATTATGAGAATGTGTTGTTGACATCTCTGGTCAGCAGTTCTGGGTGTCATTAGGTCTGTTGGAATGCACTAGAAATAGGTTGCTGGTTCTTCTTCCTGGCTCATCTACTTGCCAAAAGGACAATCTGTTGTTGCCATGGCGACTGTGCATTGTTAGAGTAGGCCAGCAATAGAAGAAATCATTAATTGACACTAGTATTCATTTTATTCTTACATCATCTTAGGTAGGGCTCCTGCCGAATCAAAGTCATTTCATTTATCCATGTCCATGGCGACGTACGCTTTCGCAAGCGTGTGGGCTCTCTCTGAATTCCAGCTCGATAATCCCTGGGATATACGACAAATTCCTTCGTCGTCCGTGACTTCCTGTAGTCTGAGAACAGCCATCCTATGATGCAGCGCGATCCTTCCGATTTCTACAATGGGTAACAAATGAGCAAGGTTTGGCGAGGATGAGGATGAGATGATATATGAGTTCAAAACCTTAAGACTTCAAGAGAACTTACTCCTGCTTGGATGGGATTTACTGCCTTCTCAAGCCCAACCGCTTGACTAACATGAACACCTCCCTCCATGAGATCTTCATCAGAAGGTGCGAGGAGTATCCTTCCTAGGTCGATTGCATCTGATCTCCGCTGAAGCTTCATTGTCTTGAAATCCCTGCTTGTATACCACAGCTCTTCTTTGTGACCAATCATAGTCAAGGTAGAACGAATAGGAGCACTTCAACGGTAGATGCGAAGCGGACTGTACTTTGATTACGGGTGGGGAAGTCAACAATGAGCTGGTCGCATAGGTCACTGGGTGCGTCTATCATGATGATAATAATAATTTTTCGAGGAAGAGTGTGTTCGTGCTTTGTGCTCTGTGATGTGCTCTGTGATCTGTGCAGTTCTAGCCATCCGGATGGCTGGCCATGTGAATTGTGCGTTCGTGAATTGAACTAGATACCTGTGTTTTTGGTGAGATGTGCGGACGGACAATTACAACCAGTTCGCAAGAAGTAGGGACCAAACCTGGAGTTCGCAAGAAGTTTGAGGTGAATGATGGACAGAGCATGGAGCGAACAGCTGTCTAGTGAAGACAGCTATCTCATCCCGCGGTAGTCATCTTTGTCCTCGATAGTAAAGCCCAATTGAGTTTGCGAACTCTAGTTTACCAGTAATAACCATCTTTTACTCCAGCTTATTTGTAACATTTCTTAGGTAGGTACGAGACTGCTACAATCACTATGTACAACATAAGTATCGTTTAGTCTGGGCGCATGGTGCGCAGCGGTCACACTGCATTTTTGTAAAGTGCCGCACTGCATTATGTGTACTACCCACAAAAGTACCTATGTACCAATGTGTCTATTCAACTCTTCCCACGCCATTGTGTCTATTATAATATAATAGAAGTGTTTATTATCCATATGTTTAAGTCATGAGTTGGATCTGGTGAGCATTTTTCAGCTCATAACTGTGCTTACTCTTACATACATTGTGAATTGCTACTCGGATACATGTATTGCCAATCCTTCATGCTGACACAAAAATTCATGTTATTGATGAATTGTTGATCCAATGATGATGGAATCCATTAATTATCTCTCAACAAATATGTTGGGTATTCTGCTGCGCCAACATTCATTGCTGTAGTGGTGATATTGCGGCACTAGCGACTGTAGTTTGGTGTTCCCTCGCATTTGCCCCAGATCATGAAGACCATTAGAAACATCCTTTATCTTGTTCACACACCCTCATCGGCATTTATTCCGAACATAATTGACATTGATATTTATTGCGAGGGTGTAGACGACCTTTTTGCTGTCAGTAAGATGACGATTGTCGATTTTCATGTACTTTTTGAATAAATGTCAGGAGGTGATGGGAGGGTGATTGGAGTGATATTTTGATACATTCGTGCAAGCATCCCCTCTGACGGTACCCCCCACATTGGACAGCTGTGATATCATATTTGTTTGTATAGAGGGGTAGCAGTGCAGCGCTGTAGCCACCGCTGCAATCGGTAACGCTGGTAGTGTAGGTCGTTTGCAAAAAAAATCGGCTCCTCCGATGGCATCATATTGACCGTTTGATGATGGAATAAATTCGTCATGAAGAAGCATTAGGAAACCCGATTGCACTCATCATATTCACACGCTGAATGCAGATATGTTCCTCCTGTTTAGGCCCTTATCTGCGGCTGAAGTGGGAGGATCGACACAATAGTTACTCAACATATCTTTTTGCAAATTTTCCATCCGAACCGAAGTCGTAATGAAGCTTGGCCGCAATATCAAATCAACCGCCCAAACAGTACGAATTGACTTAATAACTTATGGACAGATGATTCGTACTTTTACGGGTGTATTGCAGTTGTTTAACATCGTGTTTGATAGTGTCGAAAATATAGTGCAGTGTCACGCTGCAGCAGAGTTGGTTGTAGCGGCTGCCTCGTTCTTAGGGAAGAATCATGGCACTGGGACAATAAGGTATCGACGGAAAGCTTGTAACCAGACGAATCGATTTATGCCCATTAAGTAGTACTTTATGCCCAATTTCGTACTTTATTGGATGTGTTGGTCAAAAAATGCAGTGCGGCACTGCGTTTTTTGGGGTGCGCCCAGACTAAACGGATACATACCTACTTGTTGAAAGGGCCACGTTGTGCTTGTATCCCTACGTACGGTTTCTACGCGTAAAAATAGCTAGAGGGGAAATGGCGCGAAGGGCAAAACCCAGGCTTAAAAAGAGTAAGTAAGTACGTAATACTAGCTAATGTACACGTAGAATAGCTACCGGCAGCATATCTGACATGGTGTCCATCCACCCGCAATAGGCGCCTAGCACCACGCAGTACGCATCCATATCCAGAACTAATGCTCACCATTGTCAGTAGACATCACGTCCTTGCTAACCCTAGCTTCTTAGTGATTAATTTTGACTCTATGGCATTAATATTTCCGGTACCATACAGTTGAAATGTGCTGGTAGAAAGATAAGTCTTCATATTATATGCAATTTGTTGCTAAAAACAATAGATTACGACCATCATCCAGCGCATTCTTGTAGTGGGTATTGCTATTTGCATTTCGGGAGATATTCATGCTGGTTGCTAATCAGATGGGTACAGAACGACCAGTGTTACTGCAAACGATAAATTTTCATGTGTTTATCCTCCAGCAGTAGATATTGTGCAGTATTCTCCACAGACCATTATCAAGGAGGGAATGACCACCCCCCCCCCCCCCCCACTCATATTTGTATCTTCTTCCACAGTACCGGCATTGAAGTCCATTTGACACAAGAAACTATCACTAACTCTCTCCGCTTCTTCAAAAATAAGTGCAGTTGTGAGTTGCCTTTCAGAAGTCGACATGAGAACGCAGCGTAATAGCGATAGTTGTGCCCAATGCTAGAAGCTAAAAGCCCGAAGTGTCCATCACACTTCATTGTAGAATTCCGCTGTCTATATCAACGTTATCTGTTGCCGAAATGATCTCTCGTCGATATAAGGCCAAACTTATTGTGGCCAAAAAATAACACCGAGCGGCGACCATCGACTTCAGCATGAATGCAAGCCCCAACTGAAGGAAATATTGCACTGAAACACGTCCACGTATATATATCATCAACTCGGGATGAAGAGGAGGCGATACGGGACGTTGATGGCGGTCGTATCATGACCACAACTACCTGACGACGGCCGAAAAAGATGGCGGCCGAAAGCCGTGTGATGAGGCCACACCACAACCCCACACAGGCCGCCGCCACCCAAACCAACGGTCAATATTGATCATATAGGTCCTGTTGATGATCCCGACGCAGGGGTTAGGCGGTCGGCGGCGTCTAGGGCAGCCATTGCAGGCAGATAGCTAATCCTGTGTTCTAGAACACAGGTTAAGATTCTAAGACCGGGTTTGAACCCGGGTTAACCCTTCGTAGGGATATAGTGTAAGCACGTTCAAGCTGGTTCGCATGATACGATACGCCTCGCCTCTGCTTTTCTTCATGACAGTTTCAATTTGAGCACCGCACGCACTACTACTGGTGGATAAATTGGAGTGCCGTATGTTACTTTTTGACAATTTGAGCCTGCCGACGCGGCGCAGCTTCAAACACAAAAAGAAAAAGAATCTTCCCAATTTCTGTCTAGCGTCAAATCCAACCAGCTGGCTCTCTCTCTCGCGAGCGCACTGCCACTTTACCTACCTACCCACACATCATACACTCCTAATATTCTCATCATGCTTTCCGACACAGCAGCTACCGGCGGCGACGACCTGATAGTAGACTTTGGCAATCGGAGGCGACCATCACAAGACACTGGCAACGCAAACGCAGCAACGATGAAGATAGAGAAGCAAGTTAGATTCTCTGAAGACGTCGCCGTACATTGTTTTCAATACCCATCTAGGGAAGAAGTCGCTAGACGATGGAACTCCGAGCAAGATAAAGACGTACTTCACACGAGACATGATACGCGACGTTAGAAGCATTCGACATGTGCTGGCCACCACACCTATGGAAGAGTTGGAGAAGGAGACTCTCTACGGGTGTGTTGGACTAGAAGGCCTCATATCGAGCCGAGTCATAAACTTCTTGAAGAAAAGGAAGAGAGAGCACTCCCGATCTATAGTGGATATGCAGGCTTATCTCGGTGGCGAGCGACTTGCTGCATATGCGGCGAATCGTTCGTTTGAATCGAGGGAGAGGGCACAGAAGCTTGCCGCTGGTTACTCAGAGATATTGCCGCCGATAGATGAAGATGGTGCATGAACGTGACGAGTGACTTTTTTGTGTAATTCGAACCTACCTACTTAGTAGATTCCAAACTGTACAGATGATAATACTAAGATCAATTTTGTCATATTGTTTTGGAAGGGCCACGTTTTGGTGTTGCAATAACTGGTAGTTAGATACTTACACACAGAAAGAACAATAACAGAAATTTTAAAAGTACGTCTGGTTGGCCTCCCCGGGGCGAAATGTGACTATTGATAATAAGAGATCAAGTGAGGGCACTGGACCTTGGTTCTTGCTCGCCTCCTTTCACTCAAGGATGATACTGCTGGTTGCGAGCCTCTAGCCTCTTACTCAGAACTCTTACAAATCTGATATGTTCCAAAACTTACTTGCAAGGAGGGGCTTATAGTTTATTTTTCTACGCGACTTGCAAGTTAATCTTGATGCGAACACACCGCAGAGCGTCACTGCGACTCAAGGAGTCGACGCGTCACCTCTCGCAGTCATTCAGAGGTCATCCACTCCCTATCCCCCTCGCAGTCATTTTGTGTCAGATGGAAGGATCAGTTCACAAACCAACAACGCAACTCGGATTTGTCAATCCGCGGACACATATTATGTACATACATGAACCGCGGTACCAGATCGAATCTACCTCGCCTCATATCATCTAGTAACCAGTAACCCTAACGAAAAGTTGGTACATACCGAACAACAAGCGAAGAGGAAAGCAAGAAGAAAGAAGGCCGCACAAAAGAACTCATTTTGTTTATAACAACTCTACTAGATGATACAAACAGCACCTCTCTCTCATTCTTTTGCAATACATACGATGGATTATTCTTCTTCTTCGATGGGCGAGGATGACAACCTCCTACTCCCTCTCAAAGAATGGGTGGACCTATCCAAACTAGCAGAGGAGCAGCAGCAATCGTCATTACCCTCACCTGAAAACATTCGGAATGCACAAATGGATTATATTGCACGTGCTGTAGTTGTAGCCGCTGTGGTTCTTGACAAGCTGCTAATTCTTGAGGAAAATAATTATAATTGGTGTCCACAAGATATTTCCATCGATAATGTTCATCTAGAAATGGGTGCTTGTGATGTGACCATGTTGCGACAGAGGAATACGACGATTAATTTATCCAGTTTGCAAGGCATACAAGGTGTCAAGTTGTCGATTCCTCGAAATCATACTAGCAACGGTGGCGTTTCACCCGATGAGATATTCAAAAAAGTAGGTTTAATACTCTACAGTATATTTACTCGGGGTGAGGTCCCCCCTTCTGCGGGAGTGGAGGCAGAGAATAACACAGTGGAAGAAGCCATGTTAAATGCTAGGGGAAGAATTAAGCGACGTGGAGATGAATCATTAGATGACTCGTCACATGACGAATCAGACTCCTATGAGGAGCAAGCTGGACCCAATAAAGGACGTCAAAAAGTATCTGTACAGGAGGCTACCAAAACCTTCCGTAGAATGAACATTTCAAATGTGGAAGATGCTTTACGTCAAAAGGGTGTATCATCCTCATTGTGTAGGTTGATTGTGGATTTGATCATAGCACCAGAAGACAAAGATACTAAGTTCCAATCGCTATCAGATGCGGTTGCAGAGCTGCAGCAGATAATGAGGAGACCAGATGCTTGTTTTGGGCCGCGATACTGACAGCAATAACTCCACTACGGATTTACTGAGTCTTCAATTTGGTGATGGCATAGTCGGACGAACCGAAGCAGTCGGTACCCTGCTAGAAGCATCTGCAAGAGCACAGATGGACACCGAATCCTCCCACATTTGCCTGATTGGGGGGACTGCTGGCGTGGGCAAAAGTTACCTCGTCGAGAGTGTCAAGGATGCACTAACGAGTAATGGATGGATATATCTCAGTTGTAAATTTGATCTTCTTATGCGGAATCAACCATTGGTAACGATTGCGTCGGCGATGGAAATTTTTGTCCAACAATTGATTAATGTGAGAGGTCTACCGGATGGGTTTGATGTGGATGCTGTAATTGCCACGATAGAACAAAGTTTGTCCGCTTCTGGTATTGTTGTTTTGAGTGATTTGGTCCCAAGTCTTAGAGTTTTATATCGATCAGTCTTCGCGCATGTCATAATGGATGATTCTGAAGATGATTTGAATTACGTTGTGGCAGAGGCAACTCCCGATGAAGATGACGGTGACGAAATGGGCATTTCAAGTGCCAACACGTTGAGAAACAGGCTGCATTATTTATTTGGTAGGCTTGTCGAAGCGATTTCTAGTGTGGAGCATCCGATATTTTTATTCTTGGACGATATGCAATGGGCAGATGCATCCAGCCTCGAGCTATTGTTGAGTTTGCTTGTTAGTGGGGATCATGATGATGACAATACACAGTGTCTTCTTGTCGCTGGTGCCTTTCGAAGCAATGAGGTGGATGAAGCACATATGTTATCTCGTTACATTCAAAAGTTTGAAGAAGCTATGTCTGTCAACGTCACTAGTATTCAACTCGACGTGATTACAAAGAGCGCAACACACATCTTGACATCGGAGGCTCTGTTGCTCCCATTGAGGCTCACGCGTGGTTGGCTGATGTTGTCCACTCTAAGTCACTCGGTAACCCACTCTTTGCGAAGTCACTCTTACGACAGTTGGTTGATGAAAATATTCTTCGCTATAGCCTGCCAAAGAAGCGATGGGTATGGGACATCAATGATGTAAAATCAGTTTCAGTTGACGACAATGTCGCCGAACTAATGAAGCACAAGCTTCTGCGTTTACCAAATGAGATCCAGGATGCACTCAAATTGATTTCCTGCTTTGGTACACAAGTTAGCAAAGATATCGTCAGCAAGTTGCGCTCGTCGTCAGAAAATTCAGATGATGCCATCACCACCTTCTTAGAACAAGCGCGGGAAGAGCACATATTGGATCACAACGATCAAGTGTACAAATTTGCCCACGACATGCTGCAGCAATCAGCTTATGACTTGATGTCTCCAGAAGAGAAGGGTGCGTATCACTTTAACATTGGTCTCCGTCTCATGTCATCAGTATCGACGGAAGCATCATATGATGCACTGATTTTTACAGTCATTGACCAAATCAACAACGCAAAACGTTATGGAGTGACTGAAGCCTCGATGAATATTTCTTGTGCCAAGATGAATCTCCAAGCAGGCAAGAGATCGATGGAGGTATCCGATTTTGTGTCAGCATGGCAGTATGTTGTCTATGGCATATCATTCCTCCCCGAGGCAAAATGGGAATCGTCAACCTATGAATTAACCCTTAGCCTACACGAAGCGGGAGCTCTTGCTTGTTTCGTCAATGTCGACAGCACAAACTTGCAAATACATTTAGGAGAGATCTTCGAAAACGCAGTTCGGTTTGAGGATAAAATCAAGGCATACTACATCCTGGCACAAAACCTGGCATCACTGAACAGATTAAAGGAAGCAATGACTACTGTACTTTTTGTTCTGAATGAGCTCGGCGAAGACTTCCCGGAAGAAGTTAGTCCAGAAGACGTTCAAGCAGCCATGATGTCAACGCAGAGGTTATTGGATGGTTACTCTAAGGAAGATATTGTTGGCGTCCCCCGTTTGAAAGATGAGAAGAAGCAATGGGCTGTGAAACTAATGGATTTCTTAACGCCGTGTGCTTTCATGGTGTCTCCTCGGCTTCTGCCTATACTGGCCAACCACATGATCAATATTTTGGTGAAAGATGGGGCCTGTAAAGAGTCTGCCTTCGGCCTTTCGAATTACAGCCTTTGTCTTATAACCCTACGACATGACTACGAGGCTGGTTACAGTTATGGCAAAATGGCAATTGCATTGCTTGAGAGTTTCGGTGCAATGGGCAGCTTACAGAAAGTCAAGTGCATGTTACAAAATATGGTCAACTATCTGTTTGAGCCCATCCAGTCGACAGCAAATGTTCTCCTCGAGTCGTACGAAGGGTTGCGCGCTACTGGGGATAACGAATTTGCTTGTCTCGCATTGAGCATGTACACTGACCAACTAATAATGTCGGGGTGTTTGTTGCCCGTCGTTGAGAAAAAATGTGAGGAGTTCGCATTGAGGTCAATGAGACTCCATCAGCTTCAGTATTGTCGTAATCTTTGTTGCACACACAACAGGGTATTATCTCTAACTGGGAATGCGGAAGGCAAAAATCCGTTCCATTTACTTCGAGACAATGACATAGCTACGGAAGATGATTTGCTTCAAGAAAGTTTGTCCACTGGAAGAAGTGGGCTTTCTCAACAGATATATTTCAGTCGCATGTTTACTTCATTTTGGCTCAAGAAGTACAATAAAGCTGCTGAGTTTGCTGCGCAATTTCGTAATGCTGGGCGGATATCGATGCGCTTCATTGATATTTACTGCACATTCTATGAGGGACTAGCGGTCTTTCATCTTGCTAGATGCTCCACGGATAAAGTTATCAAGTCAAAGTGGATGGATATTGGTGAAAAATCTGTTGACCGGTTCAAAGTGTGGCAAGAGCACTCTTCTTGGAACTTTGAAAACAAACTTTACTTGCTACAGGCTGAATGCCACCGCTGTGCAGGAGAGAACGATAACGCTGATGCCAAGTACCTTGCTGCCATCGAATCAGCCCGACGGCATCGCCTTTTGCACGAAGAGGGTCTCGCAATGGAATTGTATGCATCGTTCTTGGAGGAAACAGGGGAGAGCGAAAAATCAAAGACACGTCTCTCGCTTGCTATCGAATGCTACGAAAAATGGGGAGCTACCGCAGTTGTGAAACTGCTACATAATTAGTCGTGAGTAGAGGGTTGTTCTCGGGTCAGTCGATGGATGAGTTTTTTGCACTGCTTCGTGACTTGTCTCGGTGCGCATGCCGTTGATTCTATTGTTCTGCTACTTACTACCACTTTGTCACAAGATTGAAACGGACACAATATTATTGTTCGAAGCACCAGCGGTGAGCCCATCAGCGACGGTTTTTTTTTGTGGTAAGAACGAATTGTGGAACTTGAGGGGATCAAGCATAAGTAGATGTGATAACAATTATTTATCCCTAAGTTTTTCATGCTCTAAAGCATTGTAAAGTAGTCGGCACCGGACCCTTGTGGTCCTTTCTATCTTGTAGCTTTCCATAGCTCCCTCCCTCTCCAGAAAGAAATATTTAACTTTCGTATTTCTACATAGCTTTTCCATCACAAACCCACACACACAGTCACATAAAATTGTTATCAACTCTGCGATCTCAACCTCAACTCCTCCTTCCACTTGGCGTGAGTGATGGCCTCCTTCATATTGAAATGATGCAACCTCACCAATCCAAGCATTTGCTCGGGCAACGTCCCGTCCGCATCTTGACCCTCCAGCACAAATCCCAAATCAACAGTTACCACGTCCGCCTTGCCTGCGACTGTATTAGCAATAGTATTCCCCAACGCGGGCCCCTGCGTTACATCCAATGATACCTCAAGATAATTCTCTTCAATCGACCCCGAGTACGATACTGGAAGCTTTTGTCCAATAATAGCAGGGGTAGACCCAACCATCTTTTTCACCATCCATGGACCAGCAATGATCCTTGGGATGAATTTAAGCACAGTATTACGGTACTCGGTATCGCCCTCGAGGAAGGATTTCCATGCCTTTTCGGAGGGACGGTCGGCATGATGGGTAGAAAATGGACCATTATCGGCATCGGGGCGGATTAGGTACGTTTGAAAGTTTCCCCATGGCACAATAAAGTTGAACACGAGCCTAAAATGGTAATGATGGGTATTGTACAAACGACGAGAAAGCATGTCAGTTGTTGCATCATTGAATAACAACACTGGATCCACAACAACATCAACAATTGACTTACAAAAAGGGAACACTCTCCACACCAACATCCTCACAAACACTCTTCCACCTCTCCTTAAAACTACTCGTACCCGATCTACAATCCTCCTCCCCACCACTCTTCTCCCTGACAAAATTATCCACACCCAAAACAGCAAACATACTCTCCTCACTAGGAATCTTTACCCCATCCTGCGCATAGGTTGGTCCACGTACCTTCATCGTGGAGGCGTGTGGTTCCGACCATACATTGGTAGGTTGATCTGCTGGTGAGAATTCACCATTACTATTGTCGGTTGTTTTTCGATTGGAAGATTTGGGTGAGGTACCAAATGACATTGTCTTTTTGTGTGATTTGGAGGAGGAACCTACCGAAACACCATCATTCCCCCGATGTTGTTGCTCCTCCCCACGCTGTTGCAACAAAAAATGCTTCTTTACACTCTCACTCCTCACATGTCCCAAGGTACTCTCTACACCACTTTGCAACCTATACCACCATGCCCAAGTTAGGGTTAGGGCATTCAATAGTGTTGGATCTTGAAGGTACATTCGTGGGAATTTGTAACTCATGTTCAATTCTTCATTAATGGTACCTCCCTTTCCATTATTATTGGCATTCGTTGTGGAGGAAGAAGTGTCCCATAGTAAACTTTGGGGAGAATGATGCAAATGCCCTTCTTGATGGGAGTCCAATGCAGCCTTGGTGTGATGCTTCCAAATGGCAATGTTCTTTTTGTGTTCGGACGATGTTGCCATGACTCTCAGTGGAAGAGAAGGAGGAAGTTTGTTGCACAACTGTCGGTTTTGATTGTTGGCTGCGTGTGGATGGAGGCACAGTCTCAGCGGCAGAATAACTCTCCTCAATACTTAGAGAAGGTTGAAGGATTGATGGCAATGACGGCAATCCTCCTCGTGAGGATGTAGAAGTATGATTACTCCGAGTATCATCATCTTCTTCTTGACGTGCCTTTTTCGTGGGTGATTCGATTTTCATTGCGGCTACAGTGTCTGCAACAGCATTCCTGACTGGTGTAGTTGGTGCTACATTATGATTATGTTGCATTGATCTGCTACGTTGATATTGGGGGGAAGACATGGTGGCGTTGGCAGATTGACGTGCCATGGATAGTTCCATTGCTGGCGAGGCCGCAGTTGTTGTTGCCTGTTGACTGTTATTAGGTGAATATTGCTGCTGTTGTTGCTGCGACTGATGTTTGCGCCTCGCTGAACGAGGAGGCGTATGCTGAGAAGTCACCATTGATGGAGTTGGTGGTGTTTGATTTCTTCTCATGGTGACTGGATTCATATTATGATTTGAAGTAACATTGCCACCATTGTTGCTGTTGTTATTGTCAGTGCCGTTGCCAAAATTATCATTGTTATCAGTCTCCCTCCTTGGCGATGTCTCAGCAAAGGTCCCTGAAGACAACAATGACAATAATCCCGATTGCTGCTTCAACAAAGAGCTATCACGCTCAATAAGTGGACTCGATGTAAATCGATTCCGCTGCTGTTGTTTCTTGATGGCAGAGCCAAAGCCGTCATTTTTTATAGGTGTTTTCATAGGCGGCTTTTGCTGCTTTTTAGCACTGCCGCCACTAATGTTGCTTTGCACACCCTCCATTGCACGGGGAACCACAAAGCTATCATTGTCATTGTCATAATCCTCGGCGATGCCATCACCGGGGAAGCCAACTTCTTGTCCGGCGCAGCAGCCGATTAATGAGGCGACTGTTGTCCGAGCGGGAGATTTTGATTTCATACTTTGCTTTTTATTGTACGCTTCTGCTGCCTCGGTGGAGGAAGAAGATGACGATTTTGTCGATGAGATGCCCAGCACCATTTAGACTCTCTCTAGCTCTTCTATCTCGCACGATACTATGGGGTCAATGGCATTGTTGACACGTTGCTGCTGGAGTCTTGTGCATGTATTGTTGCGAGGCAAGTTGTTGATTTCGAATGGGGGTTCGCACTGTTGCGCAACGTCGCGTTTTTCGGACAAGCACTCACTTCACCTTTCTTAAGATGTGACACATGTTGTGTATCTTATCTGAGTGTCATTTATTACATCAAAAGTTTGTTCACAAAACCATGATGTCAAAAGGAGTATCTAAAACATCAACTCGTCTGCACCAAAGATGAGCGAGGAGGAAGACTTGGCTGTGCTCATTTACAAGTCTAGCAAGACGGCGAAAGCCAGGGCTGCGGCGGCTGCCAAGGAGGAGGGGCAGAAGAATGCTTCATCTACGGGACGGCGAACTTCAACTCGAAAGAGAACTTCTGTCAATCAAGACGATGAAGCATCGATGGATCGCCCCAGGAAAAAGAAGAGGGCTGTAGGTAGGAAACAAAATCCTTCCGAGACTAATCAAACAGTCGGACGAAAGTTTGATTGGAGGAAGTATGCAAAGATGTGCTCTGCTGAAGGATGCTCGAATCTGGCTCAGAAAGGAGGAGTGTGCATTAAGCATGGGGCACAGGTCAAGGCCAAACGATGCAGCAGTGAAGGATGCACAAATCACGTTCAGGCGGGAGGAGTGTGTATCAAACACGGAGCAACATGGACGAAGAAGAAATGCAGCAGTGAGGGATGCACGAATCAAGTTAAGAGTGGAGGAGTGTGCAGGAGGCACGGTGCAAAGCTCAAACTATGCAGCAGTGAAGGATGCACAAACAGTGTTCAAAAGGGAGGAGTGTGCATGAAGCATGGGGCAAAGGTCAACCTATGCAGCAATAATGGATGCACGAACAAAGCTCAAAAAGGAGGAGTGTGCAAAAGGCATGGGGCAAAGGTCAAACTATGCAGCAGTGAAGGATGCACAAACAGTGTTCAAAAAGGAGGAGTGTGCAAAAGGCATGGGGCAAAGGTCAAACTATGCAGCAGCAAAGGATGCACGAACCAAGTTCAGAAGGGAGGAGTGTGCAAAAGGCATGGGGCAACGGTCAAAATATGCAACAGCGAAGGATGCACAAATCAATCCAAACAAGGAGGAGTGTGCATTAAGCATGGGGCAAAGGTCAAGCACAACAGATGCAACAGTGAAGGATGTGCAAAGAAAGTTCCAAGCCGGACTCCTTGCGACGGATCCACTGCCTATGGATCTGAATATGAGAAAACTACTGCGACTCTAAGTCTACCGCATCTGAGCACTGCTGATGAGTCAAACGAAAGAAGTGCTGGTGTTCCTGGAGAGGTTGTCATCAGTCAACAAATCGTAAAAGTCTGATGCTCACAAACAGTTAATCTCGCTGTGTGATTTTGCAAGTTGCACTCGAGAATATATATGGTATCGGGCGAACTAATTCATAGTGTAAGGTAAAGATCTCTGCTATCCTCCATCGTAGCTCGAACAAATCAACCACTTCTGACGGCACAGAGTAGCAAAATGTTATTTATCACCCATGATGTAATGTCACCAAATGTCACCAGCATGCAACATCATAAAGTGTAGTGCCGCTTGAATGCCCACAAACAAGGTTGATCTCTGTATCACCTAGACTATCAACAGCTAAGCACCATGACCATGGCCACCATCACCATCGAACTAACAGCCAAACACGGCAATGCATCGCCATCCTCATCCTCCTCTGGCTCGACACGAAACACAACAACAACTCCTCCTAATTCTTCTCCCAAACAGTTGTTGCAAACATCAAGTGGTGACTAAAATCACTCGGGCTTGCTTCTTTTGGCTCTTATCTTCTTCCAGTCTGTCCGTATTTCGACCAAAAACTCTCCCGCTCTCCAGGAGTTTCGACCATGATGTCATTCTTCGTTGCTTGCCTACTACCGACCACTCTCTCTTTTGCTGACTAACAACTGACTGGCATCTCCCCTACCATCACCACTGAAAGCAGCAGTCGTAGTCTTGACAGACTACAACTCCAATCAACATACTGCGTTCCTTCTTGAAAGGCTGCCTCTCGCCAGGAGGAGGTGGTCTCTACGACGACACAGACAACAACATCATCACAGACGGCAGCAACCCTTCTCGGAATAACGAACGACAGCAGCAGCAATCGTCTTCACGAGCTAGCTTACCGGTGATTAAATTGGTTCCATTGGGTGAGGAAGTGTCGGAATTTTTAGAGGGTGTAATGGCCAAGAATACAGTGAACGATACCACCGGCAAAGATAAAAAATTAAACGACAAGGAGACCAAAGCGTCAGGGAACATCATGGATCAGCCACCAAAACTAAAGAGAGAATATCAATCCAAAAGGAAGGAAAATAAGGGGTGGTCCGAAGAGAATATGCTGAATGATTTAGATGCAACAATGGACGATGATCAAAATGACGCTACAAAAAATAACAACAACGACGAGGAGGAAGATGAAATGTCAATTGACAACACCGACAACATGAGCATCACCATCGAAGACAACAACAACGAAGGAGAAGATGACAACGATGCCATCAACACCATGCTCCAAGAAAAATTATCCTCCTACTCTCTCGACTGTTATCCCTACACCTTCTCACCACTATTGCTATTTACATCGCCCAAGTATTTTGATAGGGGGTATAGTAATTACAATGCTGTGGCGGCATTTTTTGCTCCGGCTTTGGCTGATTTGGGGGTGAACAAGAAGATGGATGATGAGGATGGAAACATGAATGGTGGGGATGCCAAAGTTGCATCTACTGCTGCGGCTGCTGCAGCGGGATCACCAGAGAGCAATCAAAGCAACAAAATGGACAATAATAATAGCCCTACTCGATCTCCACCACGCAAAAGTCCACGTAACGGGGGAGGATCCTCCGACAATCCCTCTCCCCACAACGACTCCACCCTACCATACGAAGAACAACAACAAGGAGGCATCAACATGCTCCACGGAGTAATCTACGAACGTAAAAACCTAACCTACGACGAAGTCTTCCATCACATTGTCGCCACCCAATCACTCGTCACATGCTGCATCGACGCACACTTTACCGCCTTTCAAATACTCAATTCCCAATGTCTCATCTACTACGACCCACTATCGCCCAGTATACGTGTGGCGTTTGGAGAGTCTGCCGTGATGGATGCAGCGTTGTTTTTGTTGATGAAGTGTAAGTATGGGGATGATGTGCAATGTTCAGGAGAATAAGAATTATTATACGGGGAGTTCGGCTAGTCCGTTGCAGAGGAGGATGTAAGTTTTTGATAATATTGATTGATGTGGTGTTGATGATGACTTTGTTTCTTTAGTGTTGTACCCATCTCATCCATATACTCACATGTAATTGTAATTGTCCACCTTACCATCTTTAGTTACCAACTGTGGAAGAAGATCAACCAAATGACCATGGCAACGCTCGACAACTCAAATTCGATGG
Organism: Skeletonema costatum; assembly: GCA_018806925.1. NCBI lineage: Eukaryota > Bacillariophyta > Thalassiosirophyceae > Thalassiosirales > Thalassiosiraceae > Skeletonema > Skeletonema costatum. The sequence continues at coordinate 21,439 of JAHBBA010001257.1, forward strand.
TCAAATCTACCACTCGGCCTCGATAGATATCTGTTCATCAACAGCAAACAAAGCCATGGCAACATGAGCACACAGCTCACGGGGAACACGTGTTACTTTCAGGTGTACCTATTCGCTGTCCTCTGCAAGGTGGGCAAACCGTTCATTTCGAAGAATAGGAATGTCATTGAACTTCTGGATGTGGATCTCTTGGAAGAGGCGACGGTGCGAATTTCTCTCTTTCTTTTGACATTCTTCCTTGAGCCAGAGTCTCGCATTTGTCGACCTTTGACGAACAGTAACTTCATCTTGGATTTCCATCGGTATGAACAGTCTCAGTACTACCGAGCCTTTGTGAGGTATTTGGAAGGGAAGGGCATCCCAGTACCCAAGTATGATGCACAATACGAAGGTGTCATGGGATATTTCGCCATGGTCAAGGCTCTCCACGGGTATGATAAGTTCACATTGGAGGGTGCAACCGCTTCCACGCCCAATTCCAAGTCATTACAATATATCCAATCGACCGATGGTGCCGCTTGGAAACTTTGCCATGGGGATTATTACAAATACCGAGCAGCTAACCTCATGTTTGGATGTAATGCGGGTGCGATGCTGGGTATGAGTAGCTTTTCGGAGTTTAATGCTTGGAGAAAGAATCAGTTGTTGCCATTCCATGCATCTTTGCATGACAAGGTGGAGGATTTGGCGAAGGAGGTTACTAGTAGAAGATTGACTATGTATCGCGATTATTGTGAGTAACGCAGCTTTCATCTGTGTCATTTCTTTTGGCTGTTAGTGGTTCATTGCTAACGATGTCTTCATCTAATTATTGTTTTGCAGACTTCATGCCTCAGTTTGAGGTAGGGCAACAGGAACTTATTGATATCCATCACTATACCTACTTGATTGACATGTGCTCCCTGGGCAAAGCGCCGGAAGCATTGGGACAGCTCGTCTTGGATATGAACGAAGAGTTGGCTCAGAAAATTTATTATTCCACTCAGAATCGTAATAACTATCACAAGATAATGAAGTCCAACCAATTCGAAAACAGCAAGGCGTACAGACATTTCCTGCAGCATTTCATGGGGGTGGAATGGTTTGGCGAATACATCGGATTGGGTTTGTCTGATATCAATCCAAAAGAGAAAGATATCAATTGTCTGACTCAAACAGTATTCTATTCTCAAGATCTGATGCGATCGCAGCAGTTTCGTCAAGAGTACGAATTTGAAAAGGAGTGTGTCAATGAAATGGCGAGAGCAAACAGTCGAAGATTTAATAGCATGTTTAATGGGACACACAGTGCTACTCGGCAGTACCGTGCTGAAGTGAGTATTGGGAAGGGGTATACTTACAGTAAGTACAACACACTGATGCACTTCTTGAATGTGGCTGAAGCGTATTGGTCAAATCCTGATGTGAACAACATCCAGGTATTTGGAAAAGACATCCGCACTTTGCTATCTATCACGTGCCAGAAGATATTCTTCAACCCTCGTCACTGTGGTTACTATTATTACGGACCATTGGAGTTGCGGGGAAATTACCGTGTTGAATTGGATCTTGCACTTGGCAGTGCTACTGGAAATGCTGGTCCTCAGGTGTCCATGACTAACGGTGGAAGGAGCGATTTGAACTACTTGACTATCGTTGATAGAGTGTATGAGTTCTCGTACTTGAAAGGCATCCTTCAGAGTCTATTCGATAGCGCCAAAGGTGCACGCTTCAAGTCAGATAATGGTGTGCTCAATCTCATGATGCTCTCCCTGCAGTTAGACTTTGGACTTTTTGATGAGTATGCCAAGCTGTTGAACATTCCTTTCATGAAAGATTTGCAACACGAGGCAGACACGAAAGAGCTGCAGGTAGAGATTGCGAACCTGATCTACGATTTTGATCGGAAGCACAATGAGGACGCGGTTACACGCTCCAAGGTGGAGCACCTGATCTTCCAAGCATCCTACAATTTCATTGTCAACAAGAACTTCGATCTTCATTCAAACCAGTTCAAATTGATTCAAATGCTGAACGGAGATCCTGATTACCAAGAGTATGTCCTGCTGTGCAAAATTTACATGAGTCTCTGTCAAATTAACAAATCGGTGGAAGTTGACTACTACAAAATCAAGTGCAACGGTCTCTTCCACATTGTGATCCCTCAAAACTTCAGCAAGAAGACATCTGATTACCTTGAACACATCACCATCCACCATTCCTTCTCAGAGAGCGAAGGTATAATGAAGTATGATGATATCTCAGTCTTTGATTTGAGACCCCACCAGCCAGAGATCAACCTTTACACAATCAAGTTGCAGTCTAAAACTGATGTCCAATCGATGGTGAAGTATATCGAATTTACGAACGTCTTTCAAACGCTTTCCTCTGAGGAGCAGTACCTCGTCTTCATTGGTGATAATGTTATCTTGGTTGATGTCGTTGATGGCAGAGAAATGAATATCCGAATCAACCAAGTTGATGCGAACGTGTCCCACTATTTTCTTCAACGAAGCCATATCCTTTTATCCCTTGTTTCAAGTATACCGACGGGCGAGGATGTCATTGTGTTTACATCTCGCAATATTCATTATTTGGTGGATAAAGGTGGGCAGTTTTGCCCTGACTATTATGGCATGAAACATGAAGTAGGTCGATTGCATGTTTTCGGACGAGCTGTTCAGTGATCTGAACGACGACCCAAGGTTTAGACAATCGAAGCTTTCTGATCTGGTGACAGAGTCGAAGGTAGTCGTTTACTTCCCTGACTACCTCCTCCTAGTTTCTAGCCGGCAACAGCTGATCAATCCTCCTGGACTATGCGGTTTACATCCGTAACGTCTCCTTCTTTATTCTCGTGCTTTTCATGCTATTGAGCGGACATCAATGAAACTCAGATACGAAGAGAGGAAGGATAAGGTTGGTCCAAATCACTGGGTGAGTGTGTATGATATGGCTATGATATTATTTTCTTCGCATGATTGGTGTTCTTACCCACATATTGTACTCCATATTGCGAATTGAATAGCCCATGGAAGGATGCCCATTCTTTACATGCTGGGTAACTCACAAAACAGCCGCTATGATAGTATCTTTTAAGAAGCAATTCTTTGACATAAACCAGTACAAAAACCTCCCTCTTCGAGAGTTCATCGATAAGCTTTGTGAGAACTTTCCTCGGTATCAAAGATTCGTTGATGGGAGAGTACCAGAATCGTTCCGAGAGAAAAGCAGAAAACGCTTCCTTGAGCGCATTATTTGTGGAGAAGAGTGCTTCCACTTCTCCGAAGTTGGCAGCGGCAAAACGAAAGGTGAGAAGATGCGCTGTTGCGATCGATATCGATACACTCACAAAACTTGACTAACACCTTAACTTTTGACTTGATCGAACTACAGTCCTCATGCCTCTTTTATGTCAGATATTTTTGTCTTCATAACGTAGAGGCTCAATCAGCATCTAGCTCGAGGTGGAAAGATGAAAGATGTTTTGGTAATTCTGGTTCCTGAACATTTAGTGCCCGACGCTTGCAGTCAAGTTTACAGGCACTGCCTCAACCTGAACTTTCGACAAAAGTACAAAGTCTATGATGACATATTGGCGTTGCTTCACGATAATGTGAAGCTAGGACCTGACTGCAAGACTATTTTTGTCACGAGTTTCAATCAATTCAAGAAAGCCTTGACGTACGATCCGATTTGCAGGAAAGTGCGACCTCACCGGGAACAAATTCTTGTTGTTTGCGACGAGGTTGATGATTTCCTCGACCGAGATAAGCTTGTTTTCAATATCTGTTGCAACAAGTCCAATTCATTTGATCAGCCTACAATGGATTATTATCACGAAACAAGCTATGCAGCATATCATGGGAATTCATATCCAAGTGACGCATGTGACTCGTCTCCCAACCCGAGTTACTGGAGAGAGCTGCACGCCAAGTTTGTTGCAATTTTCCACGAGATACAAGATGCTAGCAAATCTTTGAACAAGAGCTTTGGTATATTCAATGAGAAAACTCTGCGTCATTGCACAAGTAGCATTTCACATGATATTGAGGGATACAAAGCATTGATTGCGCGTCCGTACGAATCCGTGAACCGTGCAATGCCAGGGTCTTACTACAGTGATGTAAGAAAGGACAATCTTCCTTACCTTCGTGATCCTATCGGAGGATATCGCTAAGTATAACGAACTCTTCCAGAGTGAACGAAAATTCATCACATTTGAATATTGGAAGGAATATCTTGCAGAGCTTGAATATGATGAACTCGTTTACGGCCACGACAATCTCGCTGAGATTACAGAGAAGCACCCGCATACGCTTGGAGGGTTGATCAAGTTCCTGTACGTCATCATTTTGAAACGTATGGAAGTCCGAGACAAATCAAAGTCAGTCAATTCCGTTGACATCATCTTCAACTTCGACTGCATTGGGTTTACGGGCACTCCCTTTTTGGACAACTATCCCACTTCAGACTACATTCGCCATCAAAGGGAAGACGACATCCCTCCGTGCATTGATCGAAGTTTCTACGCCTATACCAATGAAAATTTACCCCAGGGTGAATTTGAGAAGCGTTTTTATCGCTTCCAAGGCCAAAACAACAATGTCAAAGTGGAAAATATTTGTCGTCAGATTTTATGAATGATTCTCTGAAGATATGCGAGATGGAAACTCTTGAAGCCATCTTCAACCAAGAGAGCTCTAGCCATGATGTGATGCCTGTTGATGGAGTAAAAGCAGCTCCATTCAATGTGATAGTTGACCTGTGTGGTATATTCAAGCTGTCGACTATATATGACGTTCGGTCTTTAATCTTGCAGCATTTCGGTGCCAACTGTTTCCACTACATTTATCACATTGACCAAATCGATGGAAGCGACAGAGTGCTTTGTATCAAAACGCAGAACGATGTTGCATTTGACGAAGAATTTTACAAGTACCTCTGCCGAACATATGGTGCCAACTTGAGAGATAAAATTTTCTTTTTCGTAGACAGTAAGTGCAGGTGTCGTTACGTTTTGTCCAAATTGTACCTCGTTCTTGGTCTTACCTTTGCCATACTTTCTGTTGACTCCCAATTACAGATCGAAATTATATCGGGAAAGATGTTCCTTACCAATTGGTTTTCCAGAAACATTTCAACCTCCCACTTTTCGTCAAGAGTGTTGTCGTAGCTCATGACGTTGAAGACTTCAGTAAGATTTGGCAAGCGATGGGGCGCTCGAGAACAATGAATGACACCACGTTTTCTATTTACAAAAGTAGCATTTCTGGCGAAATGAATGGAGAGCACGGAAGTGAGCCAATTGACATCAAGAAACATCCGCTCACCAAGCTACTCTACACACGCAACTGCGATTGCAAAATGGCTGGGAACCTTTCTTCCATCTACCAGACGCTGATTGCTCTGTACAATCTTTCAAAGAATTCATTCTACTATTCGGACGAGATCGTGAATACATTCATCGAGAAGATGGAACAGACTATCATGAAGAAAGTTAGTCGACTTGAAGAAAAGCTTGCCGGTGTTCTGACTGAGCACATCGTCCCAGCTCGAATCCTTCAACATATATTCGGGGATAAGTTTGGACGCAGCTCTAACAAGGCCATATCGGAAAACGGTCTATCTGTTGACATGGTAAATGAGCTCGTGCGGCAAATCGTGAGACAAAAGTTTGAGCAACGTCTGCCTTCAGGAGATATCTATGATGACTACATCCGGTTCCTCTCTGGAGAGCAAGTCAGCCTGATGGAGATATCATATACAAAGCAACAGCAGAAACAAAAACAGAAGCAAAAGGCCAAAGAGCCAAGACAATGATACGATGATATGTTTGACAAGCGGCATCAGTTACCACTTGTAAGAAGGTGGAAGATTACTTCGCATCCACAATTCGCATCGAGGACGATGGTGTCAAGAGAATGCTTGGCTTACCAGTTTCTATCCCGATTTTCACGTTGCATTACTCTGGAGGCGGGAGGCAGAAACGTAATCAATGTGTATCCAACAGTGCAATTCATGTACTCCCACCACATCAATCCGAGATACATCACAGAGGACGTTCGTGGTGTGCTCGGAGGGGCTAATGTTCCATCTAGATATTACGAAGACTTCCTCGCTACTGTGGCAGCGGAATCGAAAATGGAGGAATTGGATAGCAAGTCTGAATCAGAGATGTTCCATACCGAAACTAAGTTGAATGGAATTAGGCAGAACCCACAGTATTCTCTAGTTGGTATTCAGCCGGGAGTTTACATCATTGGAATGAAAGATCAATTCAATATTCATGACATAGAGACTCATCCTTTGAGAGATCATATGCAGTGTGCTATGGATGAAATTGGTTTCGTCCTGTTTGACAAGACGAATACCAAGAGTGTCGACGAATTTGGGCCTTACTTCATTGAGCAATATATTTTGTTGGATGCTTTGTCCAAGCAAGAAGTTGCCCAGAATGTCATTACGTACTATTGCCGTCACAAGGACAAACTCGAGAAAGGTCTTGAGAGTTACAATGAAAAGCGAGGGAAAGGATTCATCTGCTGGAGGTTCTTGAGCTTTGCTTCCTAAATAATGGTTGATACGAGACGGGATTGTAGATAAAAATTGTGTGCAACCTCTGCTGAAAGTGTCATTGGAACCATAACCATTAGTCAAGCTTTACAATAATAACACACCACCATTCTACATCTACACACAATTCTTTAATTCTTTTTTCGGCATAATCATACATCAAACAAAGCTAGCTCTGCACAAATCCTTTAAATATTAATGAGGAGCGAGCTGAGGTCAATCAACACAAGCGATGCCATGGCAGCTAGGTAGAGGAGGAAGAATTAACGAGAGATGTCTTCAATGTAATTTGATCCAAGAGGAAGGATGTTCCCCCCCCCCCCCCCTGACCTGATGTGATTCAAACACGAAGAAAAAATATTAGATATTATATGATGACTCCCCCCGCATGAGAGAGGACAGATGTAGCACATACTTCTTAGCTATACTCGTGTCCTTTCTGCCCAATGACTTTTACACACTCCTCCTTTCTGAGTAGCTTGATTCGTGCAACCTTTACTGCTTCAAGTCTTCTTCCTTGCTCCATGCCTTCTACACACTCCACCCTTCTGAGCTAAATTTGACATCCTTCACTGCTGCATAGTTTGAGCTTTGCACCGTGCCTCCTATACACTCCTCCACTGACAACATGATTAGAACATCCTTCACTGCTGCATCGTTTGACCTTTGCCCCATGCCTCTTGCACACTCCACCTTTCTGAACTAGATTCGTGCATCCTTCACTGCTACATGTTTTGATCTTTGCTCCATGCTTAATGCACACTCCTCCTTCCTGAGAGCAGTTGATCCATCGTGAGTACGGTAAGCACCATGCCTCCGACAGACTCCTCCACGTTTGGCTCGATTTGTGCATCCTTCACTGCTGCATAGTTTGACCTTTGCTCCGTGTTTGACACACACTCCTCCTTTTCTTGCTTGATTCGTGCATCCTTCACTGCTGCAGAGTTTGACCTTTGCCCCATGTCTAAAGCACACTCCTCCTTTGACGACTTGGTTTCCGCATCCTTCACTGCTGCAAAGTGTCTTCTTTGCTCCATGCCTGACGCACACTCCTCCTTTCATGGAAATGTTTGTGCATCCTTTGCTTTTACATAGTTTGACCTCTGCCCCATGCCTCCTGAACACTCCTCCTTGGACAACTTGATTCGTACATCCTTTACTGTTGCATAGTTTCTTCTTTGTTGCCCCCTGCTTAGCCGTCTTCTTCCTGGGGCGATCCATCGATGCTTCGTCGTCTTGATCAGCAGAAGATCTCTTTCGAGTTGAAGTTCGCCATCCCGGAGACGAAGCATTCATCTGTCCCTTCTCTTCCACAGCAGTCGCCGCCGCCGCTGCCGCCCTGGCTTTCGCCGTCTTGCTAGACTTGTAGATGAGCACAGCCAAGTCTTCCTCCTCGCTCATCCTCGATTTTAACAGAGAGAGCCGAGTGTTTCGCCGGCCGTGTAAGTAGGTTTGGTCCGTTTTCTCTCTCTCTCTCTATCTACGAGAGGCTGCAACAAACTATGTAAATAGAGTGCGAACCGCGAACCAAGCCGCGAACCTGTTTCGGACTCCGGAGAAACTTTGGTCAGGGAGAGACACTTTCCAATAATAATAGGATAATGCACATTATTTGCTCCCTCTCCTTTCTACTTACTTAGCTTGGCCTGTGCTCTGAACTTGATCGTCTGTTAGTATGACATGATTTCATTTTTCAATCCAATCCAATTCAATCCAATGCCATACCACTTGTGATAATGATGCGAATCTGGAGCTGCATATTGATATTGCCCGTTACTAAAATTTAATTACCAATGTATAGGCCATACTACTCATAACTTCGTGCCTATAGATTGAAATGAGCCTTGATCAAGTTTATATGTCCACTCATATGTCAGTGTCTCCAATTCCAATTCTTACTGTAGTAGTATAAGCAGTAGCATACTAGCCGTATCATGGTTTCCAATCAGAATCGGTTCGGGTTCGGACTACTTAGCTATAACACGGACAGTGTGGCTACTACAACATGTCGTTGAATCTTCGAAATGTCACAACCGCCATACAAATCACTCTCATCAAGTGCTTCAAGCATGCAGAGCGTCTTATGTAATACACAGTGCTGCAAATAACTTGTACATACAAGCACGAGATGAGGTCACCGTATCAAGACAGGCATCTCAATCAAACTCTTCTATCTCACCACTCATCACTAGCAAGAAGAAATTGCATGCAGAGATGTTGTTGTGAGCTCGATCGATCCCATCATTGATAAGTATTATTCCTTCCCCGTTCCCCATCGTCTCAAACAATGCCGCAACCATATCGATTAGCCTTCGGGTCATGCAGCCACCCAGCCCTCCCTCAACCACTCTGGCCAATAATCTCATCCCGAAAACCCTCCGCCTTCATCTGGGGCGGCGATGCCATCTACGCCGATCGCTACGCCGGTTTAAACTGGACAGATGTGGGGCTGCACCATACTGAGGGGGGTTGGATGATCACATTCCCACCGCCGAGTGTTCATTTGGATGCCACTCCGGATGTTATTCGTGGATGGTATGAGAGGCAGTTGGAGGTGGAGGGGTATAGGCAGTTTTTGGAGGGGTTTGATGTGAATATGTCGGATATTGATGGTGTGGGAGTGACGGAGGCGGTTCGTAGTAAACCACTTATATTTGGGACTATTGATGACCATGATTATGGGCAGAATAATGGTGATTTTACGTATCAATTTAAGAAGGAATCGAATTTGGCATTTATTGACTTTATGTATGGTGAAATGGCACAGGATAGAAAAGAGTGTTCATTACAGGAAGCTGATGAAAGAGATTCTTCGTGTGGCTCAAATGAGGAGTATGAGGATAGCAGTCACCATAAAAGGGGCAGAAGTAAGCTCAGCGACCCAATGTATCAAAGAAGTCTTGAAGGCAAGGGTGTATATGGTGTGCAATTGTTCGACTTCTCTCGAAAGATAAACGCAGACGATGGTAACAACGTTCTCGGTGGTGGCCACTGGGTTCCGGAAACCGAGGCAATGATTGACCCCGATGTGATTGACAAAGTACCATCAACCAATGATGCAATAGTCAACTACTCCACAACGCATTCGGTTGCTGTATTTGCATTAGATGTCCGCTCCAACAAAAATCCGTGGCCCAAGGGGAAGCAGCACCTTAACAACGCCGCTCCAGGTAGCAGCAATAGCGAATCGATACAGGTGCCCGCCCTCGACTTTCTTGGTGCAGATCAATGGACATGGTTTCAATCAGCATTAGCAAACTCACACGCTAGAGTTAATATCATTGTTTCGGGGCTTCAGGTGCACACCGATAGGTTCCCCAATGATGGTAATGTTGTTGAAGAGTGGAGCAAATTTCCAGAATCGAGAGATATGCTGTATGACATGATTTTGAATAGTGGAGTTGGGAGTCCATTATTGATAAGTGGAGATGTTCACATGAGCCAATTTCTGCGGAAGGACTGCATTAAATCAATTGACGTGCAAGAGTTGAACAATGATAAGACAAAGCCTCATCCTCCGAAACGATCTCTCATTGAAGTTACCACGTCGGGAATGACTCATTCATGGGGCACGAGCTTCTCCAGTCAACCCAAGCATCATACTTGGCCATTGTGGCCATATTCCTATCTCGTCAGTAGAACATTCATGACGATGTGCCATTTCGTGTGCCCGTGGAATGAAATTATTATACGCAGGTTGGGGCAGGGAGAGGCGATGGTAGGAAGAGGTAATGGACTGGCTGGTAAACAGTATTATTTAGGTTTGAACTTCGCCGATCTTGAATTCGACTTTGCTCATGAACAAGACAGCACATCTGATAGCGGTGCCGTGACAGTGAGGATATTTGGTAAAAAAGAGGATGAACCTCCAAAACTTGAAGCTCGTTGGACATTTGATGAGCTTTCCGGTGCGACTAGTCTACCTGGAATGACGGCCAAAGTTCAAGACTTTGTATCAGTTGGAAGAGGAGCAAGTGATTGGATTTGCGTCCCGTATAGAGGATTGCCGTCCAACCTTCATTACTATACTGCAATTGCTGTTCAGTTTGTTGTCTTTTGCTCGTTATTCTTTCTGCCGTACATTGTCCGCGACTGCCACCTACGTTGTTATCAGAAGGCAATGGCGGTCTAAGAGGATAACTAGGAGGTGATAGTGCGAGCGGGGAGACGGCTGCACACTTTCGAAATCTAACACGACAATACTGTTGCATCGTTACATATGGAGAGTTTAGAGGACTGAAACGAAAGAGAGAGATCAATCGAATCAATCAAGATCTCCCCAATGTTGACAGGCAGCAGAAAACAGCAGCAATAAAGCAATGGATGGATTGGTCCACCGCCCATTCCACCAGCACGGGAGAAGTAACACAAGAGTCCAAACCCATGAGAAAACCTGGTAAGGTGCGAAATACAAGATATTCGAGTATGAATTCAAGATGTGCAAGAAGGAGAAGAGTGACTACAACAAATCCACCATGTCTTTGGAGTTGAACTCTCTCTATCAGAATAGGATTAGAGGTGACATGCCCTTGCTGTGGAAAAGTAGAGCTTACCTTTACCTTCAATCATCTACAAAGCAGTTCAAGTTGCTGAAAAACAGTCTCTCTTGATCATATGATAAAGTGCAAGGCAAAGTAGTTAGAAAGAATTTAGCAAAGTTAGAGATTTACTGGTATCCTTAATCATATTCAGGGCCGGCTTGTAGTGTAGTATTCTCGAGTGCGTCCTCGGGCACAGCCGGGCCCCTCCTGGTTTTAAGTTCTCCTGTCTCTACTGATCCTCGGGTCTAGAGAGTAGCCTAACTACCGAATTGATTATGCAAATTATCAGAATGTAGTTTTAGTCTGCTGAACTGGATCTGGATAGCCTTCTCTCTTCTCATTGAACCTCTTATTGAAAAAGGTCGTATGCAGAATATCCATTCTCGTGAACTAGAGATAAGAAGTCCATACATAAGAAGGATGCAAATTAAACTCAGCAAGGAGGAATTTGTATGAAGGAAGGTTCGCAGAAGAACAAATATTACGAAAAGCTCTTGCAGATGGATGCATTAAATTGACCTCAACAAGGAGGAGTATGCAATGCACGCGGCAAATAGTACAGTACAATGTACATTTCAAGACTTAGTCAACAGCAAGCTGGCATCTGTTGAGGAGGAGATGCTCCTTCTTGTCTAAGGGCAGGCGTTCAAAAAGTGGTCCTCTTTCTCCTTCCGGACCCCATCTTGCTGCAGTCTTGGTTGCGAATAAAGAAGAGACACCCATCTTCTCTAACATCTTTGTCGGCGAAAATTATTTCCTTGATCAATTCTTTCATCTCAAATCAAGGTGACTTCTGTACTATTTATGTTCGTTTGGCAGCAGAGCACCGCCGCCAGAGTGATAATAGCAACATCAAAGAGACTGACATAGCTAATATTTGTTGGTACTTTTGTTGCTATAGCCGTTTTTCCTGTGAATCAACGATAAGTGCACGTCTTGACAAGATCGGCCCCGGACACGTGACACGTGATTGATCGCTCAAATCAAGTGTTGCAAGTTGTTGCAAATCAAACACAACCCGCAATCCACGTATTGAAACGGCAATTATATTATAATATAGCTAAAGAAAGATGAGCCTCTTCACCTCCCTCCGTCGACAACACCTCTCCAACACTGACGAGAAAGATCACGATTCCGATTCTGACGACGCACAACAAAACAACACACGAATTCCACTCTTATCCTCCTCCCCACTATTTACCGAACACAACTCTCAAAGCAACGAATCGTCCTTCTTTAGTTTACGAATTAAATTGAATGATGGGACACAACCGAATAACTCGAGTGATTTTGTATTGGAGGATATTAGTCCGGGGGTGACTACAGTTAGGGAACTTAAGGGGGCGATTTTGAAGAAACATTCGAATTCTTCTGATGATGGTACGTCGAACAATGGCAATGAGAATAATGGCAATAACAGTGGGAATCGATACCTTCGTCTAATCGTACGGGGGAGGATGATGGCTCCTGATACATCGACATTGGATAAATTCTCCATTACGAAGAATGATGTGATTCATGCCATTTTGGCCAAGGAGGGGACGAGGGGGGGACAGCAGGCTCGGATGTTGAGACGGTTGAATAAGTCTTCACCTAATAATAATGGAGTGGGGGGAGGTGATGCCACGAGTGGGAGTGCCACAGTTAGTGGTGCAACAGGGGGGAGAGCATCTACATCCTCTGCAGGGGGGAATACGAATAATAATTCATTATCCAATCGGCTACTGCGAAGGATTGGGATTGATTCCAATGGGATAGTGATTTCACTTACATCGAATTCCAATGAGGATGAAGATAGTGATGAGAGTGAGGATGATGAGAGTGAAGATGAGGGTGATGTGGAGATGGGGAATACAACATCACGTCCACCGACTAGACGGCGTGGACAACGGGAGAGGAGGCAGAGGGAAAGGCGTGGATTTGATCGATTGAGATCGGTGAGTGTTATTTATTACATACTTTTTGCTGCACCTGTTGCCTTTTCTTTCGATTTCCTCTGATTGCTCACAACTCCCTTCTTCCTCATTTCTCCGTCCTTTAGACTGGAATGACCCGAGATGAAGTCACTGCAATTAGACTTTACTTCGCCCGTTCCATAGATCGATACATTGAAAGACGCCGTGCCATGATTCGTGCCGCTCGACAAATGATGGTTGGGGCTGCCTCCAACAATAATAATGAGGGAGGGGCGTCCACATCCTCTTCTACGTCAAGACGTGGATCAAGTTCGGGCGAATCAAATAACTCCCTTATAGAAACAGATGAGGAGACTGGAACTTCCACTGCTTCTACTACCACATCAACAGCACCTGGAGCTGCAGCAGATAACTCCACCACAAACAACAGTAGTAGCAACAACAACGATGAAGAAATCCTCACCGACCGTCGTCGAATGGAAGACGAATGGATGTCCACCCAAGGCCCCTATTCCGAATTCCGTATGAATCTTAACACGAGCAATCCTCTTCTACTTGCCGCTATTAGCGGCGGCGCAGCAAATGTCACAGAGGATGCTGCAGCTGCAATGAGGTTGAATGCTGCCATGGGGATCAATCCGAATGGAAGTCGAGGTGGATTGTTCTTCCGACGTGCCGCGGCAGCTGTGAATGCTGCAGCGGTGGCACTTGAAGTGGATGACGAGGAGGAAGAGGAGGAGGAAGAAGAGGATGACTTGATGTTTGGTGGGACACTCAACCCCAACGGCACATACGTTCCGCAAGCAGGTGTCCATCCATTGTATATGGGACCGCTCCCCTCGGCTGGAACGGAAAAGGATTTCGTTTGGGGATTCATACTTGGATTTTTCGTTGGATTCATCATGTTATTCTGGGTATGGATGCCGACCGTGACGCATAAGCAAAAAGTTGGTATTATTTTGGGTATATGTTTTCAGTTGGGGATGAGTTTGATGTTGAAGAATAATGGACATGCTCATATTTGAGTTTGTGTGAGAGAGGGGACAACACCACTGCTAGAGAGGTATTTACATTGTAGCACTTTGAGACTGGGGGATGAAATGTAATTGTAAAATGAAAATGTTTTAACTCGCAAGCGAATATGCAGATTATTATCTCCGGACCCCTACGCTCATCGGGTTGTGCTGCCTTTCCAATCTTCGAGTCACTGCTGGTGTCTGTGCACGGACTGACCTTTCCTTTTTGCTCTAGACTTTGCTCCATTTGGCGTTCTCCAGCCTTCGGCCTCCACACATTTGTTCAAAGTTTGGTCTTGGAGAACCCGAACGTGCATATTGTGTCCGACTGTGCGTGGGAGAGGAAAGAGGTTTGGCTTCGTTATGAAGGACATACTTCTTCGCTATACTCATATCTTTCTGCCTCCATGCCTTTTGCAAATTCCACCTTTCTGAGCAAGATTAGTGCATCCTTCACTGCTGCATCGTTTGACCTTTGCCCCATGCCTAATACACACTCCACCTTTCTGAGCTAGATTTGGGCATCCTTCACTGCTGCATAGTTTGAGCTCTGCACCGTGCCTCCTACACACTCCTCCTTGGACGACATGATTAGTGCACCCTTCACAGCTACAGAATCTCCTCTTTGCTCCATGCCTCCTACACACTCCTCCTTGTCTGGATGTGTTTGTACATCATTCACTGTTGCAAGTCTTCTTCTTTGCTCCGTGCCTAATGCGCACTCCTCCTTTGATGACTTGATTAGTGCAACCTTTACTGCTACATAGTCTGAGCTCTGCACCGTGCCTCTTGCACAATCCTCCTTTGACAACATAATTAGTGCATCCTACGCTGCTGCAAGTCTTCCTCTTTGCTCCGTGCCTCATACACACTCCTCCTTTGACAACATGATTAGGACATCCTTCACTGCTGCAAGTCTTCCTCTTTGCTCCATGCCTCATGCAAACTCCTCCCGTCTGAACTAGATTCGTGCATCCTTCACTGCTACATGTTTTGATCTGTGCTCCATGCCTTATGCACACTCCTCCATTGATGACTTGATTTGTGCATCCTTCACTGCTACACCGTTTAGCCTTTGCACCATGCCTTCTGCAAACTCCCCCTTCTCTGGATTGATTCGTGCATTCTTCGCTGCTACACAGTTTGACCTTTGCCCCATGCCTCCTGCACACTCCTCCACTGATCACAAGATTTGTGCATTCATCAGCAGAACAAACAGATTTCACTCCGACTTTTCGTTTCCTACTTACAGCCTCCCTCTTCTTCCCGGGGCGGTCTATCGATGCTTCAAAGACTTGATTAGTAGAAGATCTCTTTCGAGGTGAAGTTCGCCTTCGCCGTCCTGTGGAAGATGCATTCATCTGTCCCTTCTTTTCCTCAGCAGCAGCAGTAGCCGCCGCCCTGGCTTTCGCCGTCTTGCTAGACTTGTAGATGAGCACAGCCAAGTCTTCCTCTTCCTCCTTCATCTTTGTCCGATTTTTGAACAGAGCAGTAGGCGCGTTGATTGTTGTCCGAGTTTTAGTGGCCACGACAGAAATGGAAGCGCACGCAACAAGGCCGGCACACCCCTACCACCGGGGACTGGACAGCATGGGAGAAGAGAGAAGCTAGAAGTGCTGTTAGCCCCCGCCACAGAGGTGACCAAAAATGGCGTCCCGTCGATTATTCCGCGAACGGCAATTTAACTAGGGCGCTTCTCTAGTTAAAATTCGTCGAGTAGACTTGGACACCATGCACATCGATTCGTTGAAAATCCAACACGGCCAAGTTCTTGGTATAAATCCTCAATACTTGGGGCAGTACTGTCTCGTAGAGCAGCTATGCAATTCGGCGAAGAAATGCCACAGTTAGCAGCAGCAGTACAATTCATCACGGCGATGTCAGGCAAGTCATCTGATTCATTCGCATCATCTTTGTTGCAGAATAACTTCATTAGCCACGCTTTGTACATTATACCAACTTTCCCTGTCAGCGCCACCACTTCGCGATTTGAATGATGATCAGAAGCGCCAAGCAGGGAGTTGACCATATCATAAAGTCCGTCTTCAGCGGCAGAGGCAGAGTTGGTATTGATGATGAACTGCCCATTACCAGTCGTTTCTTCCCCCAGTAATCGCTTGAGAGTCTCCTTCAATGCGGATTTAGAGTTGCCATCAATTCTCACTTCAATTTTAATGTTACGACGGTCCATCGGACCCCACATAACTAGAGTTGGTTTTATCTTGATCATTTTTGCAAACATTTTCTGTTCCCGTTGCCGGAATGTTGCAGACATGACGAGGAGGGGGACGTGATTGTTGGCGTGATGACGCTTCGCTGTTGCCAAGATATACGCCATGGAGTCTATTGCGCTCTTGAATTCTGGGCGAAAGGAATCATGATTCTCTACCACAGCGTGAGCCTCATCAACACAGAGAGCAGCAATGATACCTTCCTTTGCTAAATGTTTGAGTAGATTGCACCACTGAGTTCCATCCCCTAGTTGCTGAGGGGATATAAACAAGACAATGGACTTGTGCTGTTTACTCGGATCAAATATCGACAGCCTCTTCATCAATCTTTCACACCGATCACCTCTCCACTCATCCACATGATATGCCTCCACCCCACATTCGGTGCAAGTTGTTTTGCATACTTGGTCACTCCCCAGCCCGACGAGTGGAACGAGACATACAGTGATCCCGCGCTTAATTGTAGCCATCCCCTTTAGGACAAGTGATTTTCCCTCTCCCGTTTTTCGAATGAGATAGAGCATGGAGATACGTCGAATGCACAGCTGAAAAAGCGTCGAGTTGGAAGGGACGAGGTTTGCTTACTCCATGTTGAGCAAGCATCGCAGCAATTTTGTTTGCTGATGATAATGGAGTGGCAGGAGCGGAAGTAGTAAATGCATACTTGCTATCATCGCCAATATAATCTTCGTTGTAGTCGGACGGATTGACGCCATCGTCGGAAGATGCGTTGTTATTATTATTTGATGTTGACAATGTTGACATCGCATGGCGCTATTAACGGCAATATCGAGACGCCAGAAATTGGGGGAGAGGTAATTTGAATATACAGTGCGTAAAGTAATGAGTTTTATGCATTTTAATTGCATTAATATTGACAACATGGGAGGACAATGTCGATGCATCGGTGGCGTGCAAAATCACAATCTTAGAGTCGTGAATTAAAGAACGTACCTGACCGTTACGACCCCTACCAAGCCACCACTGTCCCTTGATATGCGTCCTGTCCCTAATTCCTGGAGGTTTTTCAACGTAACGCTGTGTGAGCCGGATGGCATAGAGAAGCCTACTCGACGAATTTTTACTAGCAGGCACGCTGTAGTCCTCGGTTTATGAGATCCTCCTGTGGCGCAGAAATTAAAAATCATGTAGAAAAGTTTTTATTTTGATGTTTGCGGACTTTTTTCGGGGATCTCTATAACCTCTGGCACTGCAGCAGAAATTCTGTCCAGCCAGATGCCAAAACATCAAATCACCCAATATGCAGCCGATTGGAGCGATTTGAGGGCCAATGCATCCTAGTATCGATGGGGATACACTCCTATACTACTCACTGAGGCTTCGGGCAAGTATGGCTGTGTTTGACAGATCGAAAGACTATTTCGGCACTGGAAACGGCGGCACAAATGGAGCAGCGATGGATCTAGGTTTCATATTTCATTCGTTTTCGTTGCTTTTAATTCACTGCGTTAGATTCTCTTGGGACGAAGAGAGGCTCGAGTGGTCCGACGAGTTGAGAGTGATTTGACAATGCCAAAGCCCATTCGCATTCATCTCTCTTATCGGCCCTCGGGGCCCCGGAAAGATGCAGCAAAGCGGAGTCCGGGGAACCGGAGGTGCCTCCATTTCCATATACAGGGTTTGAGCCAAAATGAGCCAACTCGATTCTACAGGAAACCACGTCGGAATTAGTAACGAAGGATTTAGGAGATTTAAATCTTGAAGGACACGTAGAAGCCCTGTAGACCATACCGGCGTAGGTTTTGTAGTGATTCCTACATAGAAAGCGAGAAGTACCTGGCTTAAAGGCACTTTTTGATTGGCTATATCCCTCATTTCGAGAAAGAGATACCGGAAAGATGGGTGGTTTAGATGGTCCGCATTCTCGAAATCAGTCAAATTGATATGTTTTGATGGAGTTTCGACTGCATCTCAAGCATTGTGGTGGCAATCTTGCTTCTTCCTTTCACTTATCCGCTGGCTGTAAAAATGCATGTCTTGCAAATATATCACAGCTGTTGATGCTAGATGCATCTGCAAGTGTGACACAGATCTGTGCGCTCTGTTGTTGTCGCTGCTGTTATTGTTGCGTGCTTGGAATGGCGGATTGCCTGAAGATGACGTTTGATAGTGATGGCTAATTGTTGCATGACAGTGTGGCGGTTCAGTAATTTAGTTGACTTGGTTCTTCCAATTAGTGTTCCAGTTGGTGATTGGTGGATCTGAGACGGTGACGTAGATCTGTGCACTATGTTGTTGTTGTTGTTGCTGTTTTTGTTGTGTGCAGGAATGTCGGATTGCCTGAAGATGACGTTTGATAGTGATGGCGAATTGTTGCATGGCAGTGTGGAGATTCGGTGATTTAGTTGATTTGGTTGTTCTAATGAGTGTTCGTCGAAGTGTTTTTGTTAGTCTCTTCTCTCATGCCACTATTCGCCAGATAAAATAAACCAGGGGCTGGTTTATTTCGCCAGATAAAATAAACCAGTACTGGTTTATTTTCCCTCTTCACCAGTGTCGTAGTAAATTGGCGGAAGCTGATAATACTCCCTTTTGGACTCCCCCCACGCTTCTCCCCCCACACTTTGTTGGGATTGTTTGTGATCCTTCTTGTTGGTTTAGATTATCAGCGTTCTCAATATTGCTTGAATTGTCGCTTGTTCAGCTTGCATTTTAGCGGTGTTGGTTTTCTTGCTCCCTTTCTGGCGTATGCTCAGCAGTTGGTGGTTGATGCATTATGAACGGTGACATGTAAGGGTGACATGTACATCTGCTGCATTTTGGTGTTGCTGCTCTGCCGCTGCCGCCGCTGCTTTTGTTCCATGCGTTGAATTTTGGTTCGCCCGAGATGGCAATCCATCGATGGTTAATTGTTGTTTGTTGTCATTTAATTATTCTAAACTCGTCATCACACACGTTTTATGCGTTTCACTATTATCCACTTCTCCTTCGATAGAAGATGTGGATTGCCAAATATCTATTGCAGCACATACTCCTCTTGGTCTCCGATAGAATATTAGAGATGTGTGAGGATGCGTTGTCTGCATTTGCCGTCGATGCAGGCAATTGTTGAGTTGTGCCATGCAGTTAGGGGTGGTAGACAAATGAAGGTGATCGACCCAATTAATGTTGTTTGATGGCGTCGGCTGCGTGACAAAATAATTGTATTCTAATGGCCTCCCCACACTTCAACTCGGTGGCTATTCATTGTCGTGTCGATACATCGCCGGCGATATGTAGAGCCGTAGATCATATCAACTAGCTTGATACGTTGAAATCGCAGCATATCACTCGCTGCGCCATGACGATGGGATCAAGATACACGTGCTGATCATTATAACTCCCAGTTAGTGGTTGCCTTTTAGGCGCACGGAACATGCCATCACAACATGGTTGTTTTTGTGGCGCCGAAACTCAAAAAAATCTTTGAGAAGCGACGTGGCGCGCAAAACAAAAGAGGGGGCAGGGGGCGAGCGCACTAAGTAAAATTTAGCAAGAGACTATGGAAGAGAAGAGAGAATGACATAGCATTGCAGAGCAACTTTACAGTCGGATACCCTGTAAGAAAAACAATTCCAAGAGCCATAATGGGAGAGGTCCCGAGGGCCCGCAATACAGCACAGAACACTCTCACCACTTGGCATGCTGACAGGCTGTACGGCACCATTTTATAGGCAATGACAATGAACAAACAAAGATGGATGTATCCTTTCGGTCATGCATTCGTCCTTAGACTAGCTCTCTTATCCCTATCGTCTAACATACTAGGTTGAATCTGAATGAACTCCTCAAACAAGTTCCTTTCTTCCTCCTTTGTATTTTTCTACATTTCGATCATTGTATTGTAAGTGTATTGGAACGCTCAATCAAAGGGCGCATCTGGCAGACTAAAAATGTCTACAATCGACGATAAATGTAGATTGAGAGTGCAGGGGAAGTTCCACGCCTCGGCTTGTTGCATTCGCTCTCTCTTAGTTTGATCTTGTCCTCAAGCTCTTCCCTCTTATTTGTCTCGTTGAGACATGTCGCTTGGTTTGTTTTGCTCCGCAGGACGAAATGCCCACCATCCAATGCTATATCTCACCCTCCTTCGTTCTGCACCAATATACAAGCTACTTGTGCACACATATCACCTTCATTCGTATCGACAACATTGATATCTTCGCCGGACGGAAGAGATGATGTTCCGGCTTTCCAGACGCGAACGCCGGCCATTCCACCTTTCCATCACCAATGTTCCCGGATTATGGATGTACTGACAAGACGATACGCTGGTAAACGGCCTCCAGAAGGGCTGTGATGGCTAGTGGTATGCTCGGCATCAATCACCATCGTTTTCTACGCGATCTTTTTCCAAGGGTGGTCACTTTGATGTCATTTTGATGTTTTGGGCATCTGGCTGGACAGAATTTCTGCATGCAGCACGCTGTAGTCCTCGGTTTATAGAATCCGATCGAGGGCGCAAAAAATAAAAATCATGTAGAAAAGTTTTATTTTGGTTTTGGCGGGCTTAATTTCGGATCTCTATCCTCTGAGAGCTGGAGCCATGGACAAGATGGGTGTCCTTTCGGAAGGGCCCGCCAAATCTTTGCTAGTAATTTGCACGACGGACGGATTTGGCCTCGAAGAGAGGATACGTCTGGGCATTTTCTGAGCGCTAGATTAAATTGTTTGCCAGCCGTTTCGAATGGAACCAATCGATGAAATCGTTCACTAACACCATGGAGAGGCAATGTTGACCCTTGGAACGGTCCGAATCGGTCGAGAATTGCGTTCAATAGCACTCAATAGGCAATGTTTTGCTCGATTTTGGACTCTCGTGACTGCTTAGTCACGGACAGAAAGCTAGCGTCCGGACGTATCCTTTTTGGCGGGCTCGTCCGAAAGGACACCCATCTTGTCCATGCTGGAGCAACCATTTTGTCCCCACAGATCGCAAAGTCGATTCTCCTTGCCTCCAGTGCCTGCAACGCTATGCACACAGTACAGCGAAATGAACATCAATAGCTGCCAATTTCAATGGCAATGCACCACTCAAACACTCTCTGGAGTCCTCAGAAAGGGTCTAGACGCGTTGTATCAGAGGAAAGACAGTTTTGGCAGTAGACGGAGCTGAATGGACGCATCGTTCGAGTTCGAGCCCTTCGTACCAATCGTTTCCATTATTGTGAGTCGTTCGATTAGCCCTCGTCAAGAGAAGGTCAGACGAATCGAACGAATTGAGAGACACATGACGTGTATCTAAGCGGCACTAGTTTCTCTTGATTCGCTCTTGCTCTTGCGTGTGCACTGTACAATGCTGCATCTCTCATCGGATCATGTATTCTCTAGGCTTAATGCAATCCTCTTAGTCGTAGCGACTAAACATATTAGGACGAATCATCTATTGCTTGTGGATTTCTGTCGAGAAACAAATCGGAATAAGCTCTTACGCTTCGCTCCCAACTCTCCTCTTCAAGCTCCATTCTTCCAGCTCTTCGTGCCTAGCTATAAAGAGACGCTGATGTTTGAGTCGATGATCCACGACATCGAGGAGGACTCTAAGATTTAGTAAGAGTTCTGGGGTGCATTCCAATCGACAGCGTATCCATATTGGTTGATGTCGTAGTGAATCAAGGTAATGACACACTGGAGGCAAGAGGAATCGCGAGAATCGACTTTGCGATCTGTGGGGCGACAAAATGGTTGCTCCAGCTCTCAGAGGTTCTATGCTTTGAGCTTCCTTCCCTCCAAAAAATGTAAAATATCGCGTTTGCGCAAAAATAAAAGGTTTGATGGCGCCATGCCGAAAGCTTAGAAACCGAGGACTACAGCGTGGCATGCAGTTGCCAAGAGGTTATAAGCATCGAGCCTTCCCTCCAAAAAATGAGACCCCCCTCGCGCCAAACAAAAATTGCGGGGTGAAAAACTCGAATTTGCTTATTACCGAGGACTACCATACAGCGTGCTAGCAGGCTGCCATGGTGAAATGGCTTGGAGATGGCGTTCGCGGAAAAATCGACTGGACGCTTTTTTTGGTCACCTCTGAGGCGGGGGCAGGCGACACTCTCAAAATCTCTCTCGTCGCCCCTTTTCCCCCGGTGGTAGGGGTGAGGCCGGCCACCCGGCAACGCACGCAAGGAAGAAGTATTGTACATCATATGTATCTATCATGCGAAAATGAAAATTGACTAAAACGGATCTAAACTGCCTGTTTTTCCACAACTCACAATATCAATACCGAGCGCATGTCACAAATGTCTTTGGAAGCTGCTCTTTTCTGTGTCGTATCGTGTTTAGGCTTAAAATATATGAAAGAAAATGAGTTCTGTATTGAACTTTCTTTCACCTGAACAGCAATTAGTTTGCATTTCTTCTGGTAGATGTGACTTTCACATATTAGTCTAAAAAGTAATGACAGCGCTTCGCTACCAGCTAGATATAATCGGTAGCCCTAGTATGTCTAATTCTGTATTGGTTACTCCGATTTATTAACCCTATCATCAGGGTTGACGACACAAGAAAATTACATACTGTTTGAGCATGGACAAGATGGGTGTCCTTTCGGACGAGCCCGCCAAAAAGGATACGTCCGGAACGCTAGCTTTCTGTCCGTGACTAAGCAGTCACGAGAGTCCAAAATCGAGCAAAACATTGCCTATTGAGTGCTATTGAACGCATTCTCGACCGATTCGGACCGTTCCAAGGGTCAACATTGCCTCTCCATGGTGTTAGTGAACGATTTCATCGATTGGTTCCATTCGAAACGGCTTGGCAACAATTTAATCTAGCGCTCAGAAAATGCCCAGACGTATCCTCTCTTCGAGGCCAAATCCGTCCGTCGTGCAAATTACTAGCAAAGATTTGGCGGGCCCTTCCGAAAGGACACCCCATCTTGTCCATGGTTTTGAGAACCCTGCCAAAAATGATTCAAACTTTTGTCGTTGCTTCGCCACCGCCACAATCAAGCCAGCGTTGTTTGACATTTCACTGTTGTGAATGATAAGGCCCTTGGCAAATTAGATAAGAAGTACCCCATCAAGAAAGTCTCAGCAGGCTACAGTAGGTTGCAGCCTCAAAGAATTATTTAATGATGTCATCACAATCCCCTTCTCCAAGCGGACGGCGATACAGAATTACCACCGCTACCCAATCTGCCACCGAACAAGCGAACCATATCCCTACCCAACAATAATATGATGCCAAATAGTTTCCCCACGAATGCCTCAGAGGGAGACTGGCTTCAAAAACTTCAATTGGAACAAAATAATGGCAATGGCATGCTGTCGTCCAATATGGGGATGCCCAACAATAATTTCAGAGGTGATGCTGCCAAATATGGTTTTGGCGGCGACAATAATTCTACCGCAGCGGGAATGGCGAATAATAGTGGCAACTCTGCTTCAGCATCAGCAGAAGGAGGAGGGGCAACGAGCAGCAGTGAGACGGGAGCAAATGGTGGCAGAGTTGAGAAAGATGCAAGCGGAGAATGAAGATTTGATACGACTGATTAGTTCGAGGCAGCAGCAGCAACAACAGCAGCTTGGAGGGTCAGGTGGCAGTGGTGGGGGGAGTGGTGGAACGAATGGCAGCATTAATCCAATGATGATGATGCAGCAACAACAACATCAGAAAGTTGGTGGTGAAGGTGATAATAATCATCATCATTTGAAGAGTGGAGGGAATTCAGAAGGACAGTCTAAATCTGCTGCAGCTGGAGGATCATCAACTGCCCTCTCACCTACAGGCGGAATGAACATGAACTCCGCAGCAGCTGTCATGGGAGGAATGATGGGAATGAACAACAACATCAACATGATGATGATGCCCTATTCAACAATGATGGGTGGTGGAATGAATCATCATGACATGATGACTCTAAACAACATGATGCCCTACTCCACAATGACTCACCCTTCCATGTCTACCAACACTACCAACAACATGATGCTACCACCCTCCAAATCAACTACCACCACCAACAACAACAACAACAATAAAGCAGCACAAAAAATAACAATCGAAACATCCGAAGATCCAAATTGGGAAGAACGCTACCCACGAACTCCAACTCTTTCAAATCCGAACACGGCCACACTCGCGTCCCAGCACGCTACAAATCAAATCCCAAACTAGGTAGATGGGTAATGACACAACGTCGTCAATTCACAGTATTAATGCAGGGATTTCCAAGTGCATTAACGACTGAAACGGATGAATCGATTGAATGAGATTGGGTTTCGTGTGGGCGCTGAGGGCGGATCCGGTGACCATGTGGAATAGAAAGTTTGGGGAGTTGAAGGCTTATAAGAGGTTTGTTTGGGAATTGTATGGTGCCGCAGAGGTATCAACGTGAGTTTTTATTGTTAGTTGTTATTGTTGTTTTGAGTATTTCCTTTATGAATTGTTTGTTATTCATTACACGCACATCTTACTGAACATGCTTCATATTTCAACTAAAAACAACAGCCAATCCCAAACTAGGCACATGGGTACACACCCAAAGACGCCAATACAAACTAATGCTCGAGGGCAAAAAGAGTGCCATGAATAATGAAAAGATTACAGCATTGGATTCCATTGGTTTCTTTTGGATGGCAAAGCAAAAGGATGGGGGTGCAGTTGCTGTTGGAGAGACTACTGCTGCTGTTGCTGGAGCTGGAGGTTCATTACCGCCTTCTTTGCCTGGTTTTGAGGGAAAGAGTGAGGGGTATGGGGATGATGCTGATGAAGGTAGTGATGATGAGTAAGGAAAGATATCATGATGCCTCTGCTACAGAGTGTGGGAGGTTGTTGCAGTGAAATGTCTTCAATTCTGAGAGCTGCTTTTGATAATACATCCCTCAGGTAATGACGCATTCGTCTTGATTGAGTAACACAGTAAGGTAGTGGAGTGATTAGCGAGCTGGTGTTTGACTGAATGACGCTTCCTGTCACAGGAATGCCGAAAAGTCTCTCGTGTGATCATGATAATTGGTCAATAACTTTTATAATTTGATATTGTTTACAAATAAGTCTATCTACTCAATAAAACTGACTCTTCTTTCCTTGGTCTTCCTCGTCAGCTTCTACACCAGCGGCTAGTCTCCACAGTGCTTTCGCCCGAGGAGCGCTTGGTTCATAAGATGTAGCTAGCATCAACGTAGCACAACTGATACAATCGAATAACCAGCTAAAGTGAACGGCCATTACTTTTGCATCTTCGGAATTGTCGCAAACCTTCTTGGTTTGTTTGTACAGTGAATCAGAAATGCCACAACTCTTGTCCAACAGAGAGTCATCGCATAGAAATACAAACGTTGTATCAGTATCGGCAGAAGACAGCATATCGGAAAGATTGCGGGATGCAACTGTAATTGAGCTGATTATGGTTGCACCCGCATCCTGCAGCAACCCCTTGATATCATTTGCCATCGATCCTCCAAAAGACCCGCACATTAACACCTTAACTCCAGACAATAATGTGTTCGACTGCATGCCCTTTTGAAATGCAGCGGCATACTTGGCCACCCCAAAACGGTCGTCGCATTCGTCGTCATTATCGGCTTGCTTTCTCGGCAATGTACGAATACTCATGTCGCCAGTTGGTGAAACGATTTCCCCCTTGCTTAAGCAAGCATTTACCCATTGAGGGCAAAGAATTGGTAATCCCGCCAAGGTGGATCGCATTACCTTCATTGTTCGTGCATTAGACACCACGTTTGAAGGTTTTGATTTCTTCTTGACGGAAGCTGAAGTGATGCAAAGATGTGTCTTGTTCGCCTTGAAACTTTTCATAAGCTTCAAGGAGACTGTGAATGCGAGGGACAAATGGAGGGGGGATAGACATGAGAATTGAATTCAAAGTAGTAGACAGCAAACGTTTGACACCGCAAAGCAACTGGTCTCACCATTTTTATCCTTCAGTAACTTGCACAATGAATTCAGACTATCTGATTCCTCATCAGATAGATTTGACGTCACCATGTTCAGTACTAATGAAACGTCACTCCTCCCACTAAGAAGAGAGGAGTATCGTTCATCGGCATATTGTACAATTTCTTGAGTCGATAAAGGATTGATGATCTCATTCAAATTTCCTGCACTGCTGTCATGGGCCATGGCCATAAGTGCTTCAACCGCATTAGATTCCTTTTCGGCTTCTACTTTTTCCTTATTGGAATTTGCTTTCTTCCTTGGCTTCGATTCTGTCTTTGAAGCAGCGGCAGCAGCAGGGGCAGCCTTCTGCTTCTTTGTTGATGTGCCTGTTGGAGTTGTGTTGGAGTTTGAATATGCCAAGGCTCGTTTCTTACCAGCAGCTTTCTTTTTCCCCTTGCCCTTCTTTGGAACAATGCCAGCCCACTCCAGAGCTTCGGCTGGAATGTGTTTCAATTCTTCTTCATTGTAGATACTGACTTCTTCCTTGAATGTAACCTTCTGCTGTGTTCGCTTAGGTCGTCTGGATTCCACCTTCTTCTCAGAAGATTTGCGAGGCTTACGAGCAGAGGACACTCTTGTCGTACTTTCTTCTTCGCTGGTGTTGTGCAAGTGAACAAAACTTTCATCCACGAACTTTTCTTTCCCACCGAGCACATACGACACATCGTATTGGACTGCACTTCCTCCACTTGCGGTGCTTGAGTGGACTTTCGTCACCCTACCAACGCCTCCATGTTTGTTTATCCCTGGCCACGTCCGAGCTTGTACCATGACAACACTTCCCTTGACAATCTGTTCTCTTTGTGCTGGTTCATCAATAGAGACAGAAGCAGCAACGGTTTTGTTGATGAGCAGGTGTAGGAGCAGGCTTGGCCGCAGCTTTCGCATCAGGCTTGGCAGCTGGTTTAGGAGCAGGCTTCGCAGCTGGTTTACCAATAATTGGTTGTGTTTCAGCGCCATATTCGCTCTCATCGTCTTCCTGACTACCACTCTTCAAAGGAGCACTCTTGATTAGAGGCTGGGTTTCAGCACCATACTCGCTCTCTTCGTCGTCATCCTCCTCCATGTCCGCGTTGCTAGCACTCTTCATGGCAACACCCTCACACCGTAAGAATTTGCCAGAGCTCCGAGGAGTTTTTGTCCTCGTGCGATTCTGAACTTTTATTCTTCTCATCTTTGTTACCAGGACGTGTCTTACGCACGGTATTACCATCATGAAGGACGATAGGGCTAGCATTTCCAGTACCCACAGTCCCGAAAGAGTCACGTCCTTCTTTCTTCTTATGAGCTTCAGGAGATACTTCCAAATCAAGCACTCGACTTCCTGGTATCGTACTCTTACGATCTTCACTAGATCGATCCGCCTTTTTGACAGTGTTTCCATCATTAATCACCATGGGACTTGGGGCAGCAGTGGTTATTGTCGTCGATAGTCCCTGGCTTTCTTTAGCAGTATCATATTCCACTGAATCGCTGTCGGGAGCTGTACAAAATTCTACTTCATCATCATCGGAGTTATCTTCTTCGTTTGCGGCGGTGCTTCTATCATGTGCTTTGTTCACTGCGGCAGGCTTGGATTCATCTGCTTCATTCACAGTCGCCAAGAACTTGGCTGTTTCCGCTTGCACCATCTTCCTCTGAACCAGTTGATGAGCTCGTCCCTTGACTTTATTCAAAGCACCCTCATTCACCTTCACTACATTCTCTTGCTCCTTGGCAACTTGCTGCCAGCGACGCAGTTCATTTTGACTTTCCATCTGTTCTTTGGTTAATCGCTGTTGCTGTTGTGGCTTTGATGACGATCGAGACCTACGAAGAGGATGTGTTAGAAGCTTGCTCGGTGGTTTTCGGATAGTAGCGGCAACAGCAGCAGCTTTTGCTTGTACTGTTTCATATTCTCTTGCAACCACCCCATTCACGGTACGAGACGCCTGTAGGCATTGACGACGATCCTCCTCATCCAACACCATACCACCATTATCCTCTGGATCCAACTGTGTCATGGCAATACCCTCCCCATACACATATGGAGTAATGCCGAATACAACTAAAATCTGTTTATATGCCCTGACCTGATCATCTAACTGAGGGATTGGTACCACCGACCTCCTATCAGCAGGATTCTTACAAGTTGGACATTGCTTGTACGCAGTTGGGGGAGGTGAGCCCTTCTTCTTTTTGCCCTTGTTATTGGATCGAGGAGGATTGAATGTCGTGGCTAGACATGATTTACAAAATGCATGACAGCACGGTAGCAGCTGTGCCTCGCGGAGAGATGCTTGACAAATGGGACATGTGAGTGCCTTCCCAAGGTTATCACAAATATCGCGCAAGTTGTTGACTAGTTCGTCTGTTGTTATCTCACTTGCCCCAGGCAGCAGCAAGCTGTAGCGACAGTTGAAGTTGCAGCTGCAGCAGTTGCTACCTGCGGTTGAATTGATGGTGATCGACAGCAGAGCTTCCGACTGCTTCGCCGACTGGTGATGACAGTAGAGCCTCCGATTGCTTCTCCGTCCCAGTCTCTTCCTCAATATCATCATCATCATCATTAGACGGAAAGAAGTTGACCTCATTATTACCCATCGACCCCTCCTCCTCATTCGTACCCTCCTCCTCAGCATTTCTAGGAGTAGGCACATCATACGGAGGAGTCTGTGAATCCTCTTTTTCCGCCAATGCTGCAGCTACCGCCTTGAATTTATTCCGTCTCTTATTCGTTCCACTACCATTCTTGTTGCTATTATTTACCTCTGCAGCAGCATTTTTGGTAGATTCTTCAATTAGGGCTAGGTCAAGTGCGGTTGGCTTTCGTTTGGTTCCTCGTTTTTCAGTGTTGGATTTGCCTTGGTTAGTGGCATTGTTGTTGTTGTTGTTGGTGGTGCTGGCTTTCAATGCAGCAGTGTAATCTTTGACCACTGTTGGATCCGAGGCAGCCTTGCTTTCATAATCTTCGTCATTCTTTAGCTGCCCACTGCCTTCATCTTCACCACCAGTGACCACTTCTTCCTCCTCTTCATCATTACTGCCCCCAGCCTCTCCTCTTCATCACCATCATCCTCCTCTTTATCATCCACATCCATCCCCCCACGAAAAAAATTGGCCTGTGACAAAGTACAAGTCAAAGGACTAAATTCCTCATACTCCTCCTCCTCCTCATTATCCACAATTTCAATCTCTTGCCCTACCGGAGAATGTACATTTCTCGGAGAGGCAAGTAGTGTAGGTTGATTATTGTACGTAGGACGTGCTGGTGTTGGTTTGTCATCATCATCATTTCTTGTGGAGGAGGATTGTGATGAGGAAGATGAATTGTGGTTGTTTTGAAGTTTGGTACTATGGTGTTGTTGTAGTCGTCGCATGAGTTTTATGAGTCTTTTTCATTTTGGAAGAGGGTGGTGTCCTTTTGGTGGTGTTACCCCTCTACTTCATCCTCATTGCCATTGTTATTGTTAGTGGCATCATCCTCCTCATTATTATTGGCAGCAGCAGCATTTGACAGGATTTCTCGCACTCAGCCTAGCATAACTCTTGCCATAATTCCTCCATGGCTCTTCCATCTTTTTATCATTATTTTGTTCCACCTGCAGTGAATTATGATTGGTAGGTGCACCTTGACTGTCATTTGTGGCACTACGTTTGTTGGTACTGTGACATGTCCCCATGTTCGATTGAAACGATGGTCGACCAATCGCATTGTTGTTGATAGTGGTATCATTATAGGTGGTTGTTTTCGAGAGCTGTTCCATACACAGGCATCACTTCGAAGTGATGACCGAGGAGGTGCAGCGTCATCTCTTGCAGTGGCAGTGTCACCGCCGCTGGCTGGTGGTGATTGTTGTGAGAGGAGATCAGCTGACATTTCATCGTCGTCATGGCTGCTGCTTGGGCTGTTGTTAGTATTGCTCATCTTGATGCTGTTGATGTTGTTATTGTTGGATGGGGAGGGCATGAGAGCGGAGAAGAGGCGGCTGATACGTTCGTACATGTTGGTTCATCATGATGTGATTCAAAAAGTTGGAGATCGTCTGAGTCGATGTGGAAGAGCTCGGATGAGCGATGTTAGGTACGACGGAATTTGGTATTCATTGTTGGCGATGATTATGGGATGTTAAAATGGCGCACATGACTCGATCCTTGTACGCACCGTGGAAAAATCAATGTTATGTCCTCTCCTACAATGCTACCATCTAAAGCCATACTTCACTTTGTTCTCATTATTCATGTCCATGTGTTGCATCTGATCTGATAATAACAAGCATGACTAATGAAATGAGCACAGTAACAAGTGAGTTCAAACTCAAACTCAACAGATCTCAGCATGCTGTACTACACTTTGAAGAAGACCAAGACTGATGATACTTCACAATTATGTTTGACATTACACAAGTAAAAATTATATTATGCATGTGGCTGGTGATTTTTCTCTTCTTCTCTCATAGTTGTACATGAGACACATCTACATGCACATAAGTCAACTCCTACGTCATAGTCCTCTACGATATGATCACAATGAAGTAGAACTCACACGCCCTCCACACGACACCGATGCAGCTGTAAGTAACGAACCAAAGAACACACACCTATTAGACTATATCATTGTAGGACTTGATGGCAAAGCACCCTACAGGATGAGAATGAGAAGAGGAGGATGATAATGATACTCTTTGAAATTTAATGAATGAAAGAACTAACTGGATGCAACAGTGTGCATATGTACTACATGATGCATTTGCTCATTCCACAACATTGACAGGGTGGTGATGGCTGTATGTATGTACGCTATACAGGGCCGCGGCTGGGTTTTGTTAACAGTAACAAGGGTTGTAAACAGTAAACACATCAGAAAGACACGCTGCGCGATGCCGCGAGGAAGGACGTTCGGGCAAAAGTGGGAAAAACTGATTCAGTTCACGTTTTGCCCGACCTTCGGCACATGATTGCACGTAGCGTATGGTGTGCCGAGCGTACACAATATGTATGTTGAGTCGACAGACATAGAGCTCCGTACAGTAATGTTTTCATCTACTGTATCACAGATAATCATCGGGCGTTACCCCCGATTAATCTCGTAACTTTGTGAATTTCCTCATGAATCCTTGAGTTTAGGGGGGAAGGATTTTATGCGCACTTTGAACATAAAGCATTCATATCAGTTACACTCAAGTCTTAGTATATCTTGTATTGATTCCAAGTAGGGATCTGCGATCTTTTACCTCAGCCCTCAAACTTTTACCTAAAAGCACTTCATCATCCCACCCTCAGCGCCCTGTCCCTCCTTGTTGTAGCTCATAAAATAGTTGATCAACAATCTTCGCACAACAACTACTGCCACCATCATCGCTACTATAATCATGAAGCTATCTTCTGTTGCCGTCCTCTTCGGTGCCGCCGTCGCGGCCTTCTTCCCTGGTGTCTCTGCCGATTCCGTGGTAAGTTTTGTTCTGTTTTTGTGGCTTCATTCAAGTTGTGTCTGCTGCCCATCTGCCTCTTTGGTGCTGGCATGTCCGACGCGCTCGTAATGATGAACGCATGCTGCATATGTATACTACACGCTGCTTCATGTGTATATCCTGGTGTCTGCGTCCACTCTCCCTCACTTGTTTCTCACATTCACATTCTCCTCTCCTCCTCTTGTCCATTACATCACACTCTCTCCATCTCTATGTGGCATGTCTGCGCCGACGTCCGTCTCGTCTACCATTGCAAACGACTGCAATATATGACCAGTCTCTCCAGAGGTAAACTACTACCGACGAGGGAATCTTTCATTGATATGATCAACTGTTCCCCGCAAAACGACCTGCGAGTATGACTATGGGACTTGCCTGATAATTGTACTGCCGCGAATGTCAGTGGTCTGTTCTGTGTATTGGGTGGGGACCGCACAGAACGGCTCTTGTGGTGCGTCGGTAGTGGTGGGCAATCGCAGCTGCAGGAGCAACATCAACAGCATCACATGCCGTAATGATGGATGCGTCTGGAGTAATAATGCTTGTCGTAACCCTTCTTCTCCATCCATCTTCAAGTGCAGCGAGTACAATCGTACTAACAGAAACAAGTGCGTGAACAAGGGCTGCGTTTGTGGATGGCAACACACGTACTTGCAACGCCAAACATCATCACTCGCAGCTGCAGGAGCAACATCAACAGCATCACATGCCGTAATGATGGATGCGTCTGGAGTAATAATGCTTGTCGTAACCCTTCTTCTCCATCCATCTTCAAGTGCAGCGAGTACAATCGTACTAACAGAAACAAGTGCAAGTGAACAAGGGCTGCTTTTGGGATGGCAACACACGTACTTGCAACGCCAACATCATCACTCGCAGCTGCAGGAGCAATTCATCAACATGCATCGACTGCCTGTAAGTGATGGATGCGTCTGGAGTAATAATGGCTTGTCGTAAACCCTTCTCTCCATCCTCTTCAAGTGCAGCGACTACGATCGTACTAACAGCAACACGTGTGTTGGCAATGGCTGCTTTTGGGATAGCATGACTAGTACTTGCAACGCCAATATCATCAATCGCAGTAACCCTACGCCCTCTCGGTCAGGCGACAGCAACTGCACTGGACCAAATTCGAATCAATGCAAGTTCATGACCGAGTTCTGTTACACGAAGGGCGACTGCAGGTACGTCTTGGTTTCCTATTGCCTTCTCTGTACCAAATATCAAACTCATTCCTTACTTTACTAACAACACTCTTTCCTCTTACCTCTTTCACTTCCAGCGCCAACGCACGTGGAAATGTGTCAAGTAAAACCCAGAACATATGCTGACTGTGCCAACTCTGGAAAGTTTAATACTTATCCCACCAGTGCAGGTAACGCATGTGGCAGCAACCATTTTTACGCCAGTGAGTGCGCAGCGGCTCAAGAAGGAAAGAATATTCCGTTCCCGAACAAAGATGAAGTCGCGGAGGAGGTTGAACGTGAAGAAAGCGATTCTGTATTCGAAGAAGAGTGAACGTCTCCCAAAGAGGAGCTCCAGGGAAGGAAAGACATCATCTTGATCACATCTTTCGTGATATATGAATTGAGCACACCATGATCAACATCTACGACTACAATAAATGGAAGTCATGCGGGTCGGGCGAAGAAAAAAGAAACTAAAAATATTGCATTGAGAGAGAGTAAGATCTCGATCATAGGTATGTGCTTGTAATTGGGGTAATTTGTAATTAATTGATTGAAAGTGATAATAAATATGAGTATGTTGCTTCATCCCTTCATTGTTGAGCTTGTTGTCAGAGTAGGTAGAAACATGCACCGCTCATATTCCTTGTCTTTGTCAGCAGGTGAGTCAAGATGAAAGAACGACTGCTACTGCAACTACATGCAACATGTACATTTACGCAGAAGCTCATTATTGCACATCGAGCTTGGGCCTTGAACCTGATTTTTGCCACATCACTTTGGTGCAAGGCAGCTCTTCTCTCTAGAGAGAGAATTAGTTGAGGATATCATTGTACATTTGGAAGTATGCAGGTAGGTGCCAAGGTAGGGGGCGACAGGCGAGATTGGTGGGATGGAGGATGAGTACCGTACTTGAGAATTTGCAAACTGTACTGGTAGCTCGGATAGGCTTAATAGACAACACTTAGTCACGAATGTAGTCGTAATAGTCGCTGAACAAAAGCGTGATCGGCATTATCGCAGGCAGCGATTTCACGACTACACTTTACATACCATCACGCACTACAGTTTCATATCACGGTTTGCTTGGGGCTGGGCTGTTGCGTTTGTCAGCAGTCGTCATCATAATAACCTTTGAACCATGGCGGTGACTCCCTTCTTTCTAGTAACAATACTTCTTACCCTCCTCCTCCTCACAGATTTGGGGAGGGTTGGAGGTGCGACAGTGCCGTCTGCAGCTTCATCACATCACGGCAGAAAAGCGCAGGGGAATTTTAATAATAACCCCGGAACCAATGGCGGTGGATGGCAGTGGCAAGGATGTGGTCCCTAATCAATGCTACAGACAGGATTATAACCAGTGCTTTCATTCCACGAGCTATGAATGTACGAACCAGCCGGAATTTGTTGCATCGACTCCACCCCCGACACCAAAACCGGTTACGCAGAGGATTGTAACTGAGAGTCCCATTCTTTTTCGGCTGCTGAATGTAGCCGGGGATTACGTATTTTCATCATCGGACCGAGCGAAGATTCTGAGCAAGATTAGGGCGGTGCTCGAAGAACAATTGGATGCTTCTTGGGAGATCATTAGTGTTGAGTCCCCAGGGGAATACATGGGCGGTCGTCGCCTCACATCATCATTACGAGGAGGGAACAAAAGGAGACGGTTGAACAATACGCTTTACATACCCGTTGTAGTCACTTTGCGTGGGAGGCAAGACATGTCTGACATGGCACGGCTCTTCATTTTACAGGCTTTGCGTAACAAGTTGAACATTTTCTTAATGTACATCAAGTCACTCAATGCAAATGCATTCCGTACTCTTCAATTGAGTGTGAACGAGTTGAATTTAGCTGATGTTGTTGAATTCGGGGGACCCACTGTGGGCATTCAATCTACAAATACAGAAACTAACAGTTCCACAGAAACAAAAACAACAGTCGAAGCTCCATCAACTGGAACTCCATTTTGGGTGTGGTTAATTGTAGCTGCAGTCTGCATACCGCTGGTTATCTGTCTTCTTCTGTGTATGTGTAGGGCAGGTTGGTGCCTATGCTGCGAGTGTGGAAGCTGCTTCAAGAAGAAGCGTGACACGAAGGAAGACTATGAACTGCAAAAGCAGTTGGCCATTGAAAGATGGAGACAACAGCCTGTTCAAAAACGTAGAGATGGTGATGGTCTCAACGATCTTGTAGCTGTGGCACGTTATGGCAACTCTAATGGAGGGAGATATGAGAAAAGGGATGTAAATGAAAGCAGGAGACAACACGATGTGAGACGGACGAGAAGTGATGGGGCGAGAAGGCATGGCGAGAGGAGGCGGGGTGATAATGGGAGAAGGAGACATGGCGAGAGGAGGCGGGGCGACGGAAAGAGGAGGACACGAAGTGATGGATACGTCTCGAGTGGGAACTCGAAACATGAACTATCATCAGAGTGATAGACCTCGTCCATCTAGGCCTATGGTGAAAAGGTCACTCAGCATAATAGAACAGGAGATTGCACGAGCGGAAATGAATAGCATTGAAGGAGGAAGTGAAGTGGAGACTAAACAAGATGAGCCAGTAGTAGCCGCCCTTCCAGTTCCAGCTTCATTCGCAACCCAAAACCAAGGCAAAGATCCCCCTGTTGAATACCACAATGCGTTAGTTGTCTACGATGATGAACAAATACGTTTTACTCTGGAGCCCGAAGCACCCAAAATTGAAGATGTGCCCAAACCCGAGAGTACTGCACTTGTGTTATTCAATCCTCCCAAAGAGCCCGAAGGAGACATTGCTGAGACCCCGCCAAAGAAATCTAGTCGGCACTACCACTATGACAAGGACAAAATATATGTTTGCTCTCCTGATGAGCTTCCCCCCGATGTACGGGAGAAGACGGCCAATCTTTCAGAGAAGCCCCAAGATCGTCAAAGATCTTCGCGTAGGAAGAGACGTTCCTACAGCGATAAACTGAAGGAATCCTTCACGTTCAAGAGGAAGGATGGTCAAAGAAATAATGACGACTTTCAAGATTATGATGGTGTGCAGGCAACACTAGGAACAGAGAGCGGCAGTGAGTCAATTGAGAGGAGAAAGAAAGCAAGAAAAAGAATAGGAAGAAAAAGAAGAGCAAGCACCGATCTTCATCTCATAAAAGGCATGATATCAGCGTAGCCTCGATAGACATTGAGAACGAATCCAGCCCAAGCATCGTTACAGCTCCGCCCGAAAGTGATCAGGATCACCCTCCCTCAAAATCTCCATTGTCTCAGAGCCGCCTCTTTTCAAGCTTTCGTCGATTCAAAAGTAGTAATGATTCCGAGGGTTCGGATGACGAATCTGTTGAGCAAAGTTGAAGTGGGATGTTTTCGTACGAAGATATTGAATTGTACAGAATATCGAAGATGTCTATTGTACGTGTGTTGATTTGATTATATTGGTGCTGCTCATGAAAATATTTTGTAATGAAGGGGATCGCCACTCTGGCGGCGAGACTAATTTTCGTAGGATGGGAGATAAATGAAATTGAAGATGCTGTATGTAATTGGTAATTACTCTTGGAGGTTCTGATTACAATACCAGTAGGCTAAACATGGACAAAACACTCCTTTCTTTTTGAGCATATTCCACATATGTACGATTGTGCAGATCCAGATAGAAAAGGAATACACGCAGAATCGTCACATTGTCGGTCTCGGCTCTTTCCATCAAAGCGCGCGCGTTTTCTAGACACGCACTCGTGGATTGAGATGGTATCTCTTTCTTCAGATTCCCGCCATTTCAAATTTTGTCGCCTAAATTTCCTTCGGTCCACCAAAAATGTTGCTTTTGGCGCCTCATCCAGTTGACTGCAGTGGAGACATGTGGAGATATCAAAGCCACAACTACGCCAAAGAAAGAAGGAACGATGGGAAATAGACCATCCTATGCAATTGCTTCTGCGCTGATCGCTGCTGCTGGCGTGCAAGCTCAGGATTCTTGCTCATGCTCACCTACGAGGTTTGAATTCGTCCTTACTCTGAACCAAACGTGTGATACGAACGGTACGTCTACACTATCTTTCGCTTTGGAGTTGGTCTCTGCCTTTTTGCACATATTCCTCTCACTCACAACAATGTCCTTCATCTCCTACAGACTTAAATAGTACGATTGACCGCGGCATCATCAACCCACAATGTCTGACAGCAGAGTTGGATGATCTTCCACCAATGTGGTCCGCGCCGACATCTTCAAGACGACCCCATCATCCAATGTACGAAGAATCACCTTCTTGGAGTTCGATTCAGATGGAGAAAAGATGGCAATCAGTAATGAATATGAATGTACCGCGGGTGATTCTTGTTACGATGGAACAGTGTTCAAGTTCGACTCGGTATCATCTCGGCTTAACACTTCACTCCCTTTGGCAGATCAAACAGCACTGGTGCCAGGCGGGGCCAGTCTTATTATATACGGAGAGACAGAAAGTGGAAAGATAATGCGGAACAGAATCTGGTGGACATATCAATTGGAAAATTGTGGGCAGGGATACTAATCCAGTGCAGGTAGATGACAAGGTAGGATGGGTAACGGTCAGAGACGTTGCTAGTGCATGGCCAGCATTCTGCAAAAGAGCGTTAGGAAATCCAACAATCGCTCCAGCAGAATATGAGCCCACGACTACTCCATCTACGCCAGCACCCATCGATACAGCGAACCCCCAGCCTTCAAATCCAACTCCAACAGGAAGTACACCGGCACCAACTGCAGAGACGAATCCTCTATTTCCAACGTACCCAACACTTTCACCGAAACCAACACTTTCAATGAAACCAACGCCTTTAAACACTTCAACATCATCAAATGGACCATCGAGCACTAGTGAACCATGCGTAGCGTATCTGATTTCAAAATCATCCAAAAAATCAAACTCAAAGAGTTCAAAGTCAACCAAAAGTTGCAAGTCTGCAAAGAGCAATACAAGTTGGAGCAAACCTCCACAGCATGAGTTTGGGTCTGGCAGTAAAGGAACGAATCAAAGGACGTCCAAAAAGAATATTCTCTGGGGCATCGAGCCGAATTAAGCTGCACAATTACGAGCTGACTCCAACAGAAGACAGCGTGGAAAAGAGGAGCAATACAAATCAAGCGACATATCAATCTCAGCCGTTTGCTCCCGCTTGGGAATTGATGGCCATGTTTGTTCTTGCAGCAGC
The DNA here is from genome assembly GCA_018806925.1 of Skeletonema costatum. Lineage (NCBI taxonomy): Eukaryota > Bacillariophyta > Thalassiosirophyceae > Thalassiosirales > Thalassiosiraceae > Skeletonema > Skeletonema costatum. The sequence continues at coordinate 59,415 of JAHBBA010001257.1, forward strand.
TCTGATGGGGTGGAGGTTTCGGTATCCATATGCATCTCAGGAAGTAATAGCAACGCAGCAAGCCACAGAAGGTGACATGCAAGATATGAGTGATGACGAGGAAGATATCGACGATGATGATGATGATGATGAAGAAGAAGAAGGAGGAAGTATCTACAAGCGAAGATACTGAGTACATGCAGATACAATTTTCAATCGAACTTTGCAGCTCATCAATTGTGACTTTGTGACGAAGAAGAAGCTGGAGATGGAAGTGTGGGATTCTTCGATGACGAAACAGATGAGCTCGAAGATGTCCGATTTTCAACAACCTACCCATCATCTTGTTGAAAGAAGTGAGCTTGAATTACTATGAAGACAAGGCTAGTCTTCTGCAGTATGTAAAGATGGTGCATAGCTAAGAACATTGTCACTCTTGCTTGGCTTCAATAAAAGCCAATGTTCAAGCTACTTAATGCAAGTGATACACACAAAAGGAATCTGTTTACAGTCAGCTTTGAACTACACATTATGTCATTCATCTTCCACTTCCTCTCTCATCGAAAGTTCCTACACACTTAGTCATCTCTCTTCCAAAACGCAATAGGCAACGTATTCGGAGCCAAAATCACAAACCTCCGCTCCTTCACCAACTCATACCCTTCCTCCGCCAAATCGACACACATGTCACGAAACAGAACAGCAACGAATATAGTCATTTCCATGATTGCCAATCTCCGACCAATACAATTCCGTGCTCCGTCAGAAAAGGCAAAGAAGCTTTGAGGATTGGCTGCGGAGATTGTGTCGGCGTGTGCATTCTCTTTTGTATACTTGTCCGACAGTGGTGATGGCGGAGGAGGTGTTGGTGTCGTAGAAGCAGATGTAGCAGCAGTAGCTCTATCACTAGCAGCACCAGCAGCCAACTTCCTCTCCTTCTCAAAATCACGATCCACCCACCCCCCATTCTCCCACCTCACCCACCTCTCTGGTAAAAACTCCTCTGCTCGATCAAAATTACGTTCGTCCAAATGTACCATTGTCGGATGGATAATAAATCGTGTATCTTTCGGTATGGTGGCCGTCCCTCCATTATCATCTGTATCCAATGTCAAATCCTTGGAAGACACACGTGTCGTAAATATAACAGGGAGTATGCACCCGCAGTGTTTCCATAATGACAGCCTTTGCAATAGGGCAATGCATCTTCATCAAATTTGGTATTGTCATCTAATGTGGGTAATACTCGTCGAGCTTCTTCACAGGCACGATCTTGACATCGTGGATGTTTGGAGAGACAGTACATGGTGTAGGAGAGGGAGACTGCGGTGGTTTCGTATCCGGCTACGAGGAGGGTGTGGAGTATGTGTGAGACGTTTGTTGATGATTTGAGTTCGATCTGATTTGGTCATATGTGGTTGTTGGAATGTCTGATTCTTGGAAAGAAGTTGTTGTTGATGAATGAGAATGGACATGATGATGATGATGATGTGTTGTTTTTGAGTGATGATGTTGTTGTTTGCTTTTTGTTGATCCTTTGGTTGTTGTTGATAATACTGTTCCATTACTGATCTCAACATCATGGTGATCATGTTATGCTCTTTCCTCATCATCACCATCACCTCTATGCTTTTTTTGCTTTTTGATTAGTTTCCAGCTGCCTCTGCCTCGCCCTACTCAAAAACTCATCCAACTTTAACCCAATCACACCCTCCATCAATGTATTGACCAACTTTAGATTCGCATGATACTCCCGATTATGCTTCGTAGGCAACCAATAACATTGAATGAGTGGATTGAGCAAGTTTTTGGGAGAGGCACGTACTCCAACGTCTCGTTCGAGGTATTCGAATGCTGCTGCTTCTGGTGGACTGGTGAAGCATGTGCACGTTGTCTTATTATTGTTGTCATGATGATTATCGTTGTTGTGTATGGAAGTAGCCTTCTTGAGACCACTCAAAGTCATAATCCATCGTAACCCTCCCAAACACATCTAACGAAAAACAACTTGAAGAAATATTCTACATCCAAACACACCACATTTCGATTCTTCCCGTTTCTGTATCTTGTACACACTTGTGTCCATTGCACCCATTAGCACAATGCCGCCTGCTGTTCTTCTCCACTCACCATTTTCATCAACCAACCTACCATGGCAACAGCACACTCACCCACCGCCCCCCTCCCCCCCTCAATCGCACCAATCGTAAACGCCTTTTGCACCACATTCCTCGTCTCTTCTCCACTCCTTCCCACCCTCAATTAACACCAAACTATCCTTCCCTAGCGTCTTGCGGCCATGCCTCACTACAAAACTCGAAAAGTCCCGTGACGGAGTATGTCGCAATACCAATCTCACATGCTCTGCTTTTAATACTGAAGCGCAGACTTTTAATCCCGGTCCCCAGAGGGAGTAATACCGCTGGGTGTGGCCGAGGAGCGGAATAGAGTTTGATGTGAGGAGGGGTGGACTAGTGAGCCGTAGTGTCCGAATAGGAATTGTGCGTGGGGGTGGCGGGGAGGCCGGGATGGAGGATTTGGAGACTGTTTGTTGGAGGCGGTGGATGTGGAGGAGGAGGGTGAGGAGGAGGGTTAGTGTTAGTAGGATTGTGATGGTGGTGAGGGAGGGAAAAGAGAGGAGTGTTGTGTTGGTGGTGGTGGAAATGTTTTGTGGAGGATGGTGTTGTTGAGATTTAGGATGCGAGTGTTGCCATTGTAGAGTTCGATGAGGAAGGCGAATAGGGTGAGTGAGATGGCGATGATCATCCGGCCGTTGGATGAGGAGGTTGAGGTGGGTGTTTAGCAGATTGTCCTTCATGATGATGCTTGTCTGAAATGGTTGTTGACTACGAACTGCTGCCTGCTTATTATATTATTAGATATATGAATAAATCTTCAACGAATGATGCATAAGTAAGTAGATACGCATCAAAAGCACCAACAGCTCAAGATGATGTGTCATCAAATATTATTCTTTGCAACCCAACGCAAACGGGTTCAAAAGATATATATGTACTGAAAAGAATCTATCTCACGACAGTAGTGGTACTAAAACATGTCTCATTATTTTGGGGTTAACCTTCTTATGTTAGGATTTTTCGGACACGTGTACGCCAGCGCTCGTCAGCAAGGGAGAACCAGGAGTTCAGATCACGCAAGAGCAAGGGAGAGTTCAGTGTTCCAGTGTGCACGAAGTAGTAGAGCTGTTACTGATAATAACAAGGCTGAAAGCAATAATAGGTGTCATAATAATATTACGTTGAGACACAAGGCATCATCTGCAACGGTTGGGTTGGAGTTGCAGGCTTCAGCTTCATGTTTTGCTAACAACGAAGCAGGAGAAAGCTATAGGTATAACTATGTAGGAGTAAGAGAGGGAGAGCAGTAACAGTAACAGTAAGCGACGAAGGAGGAGTAGATGAAAGATGAACAAGGGTGGAGACGAAGAAGGAGAGAAGAAGACTTGGTAGACAGATACCAAGAAGACGCATTTAACAGGAGCCATGTAGTTGGTAGTAAGGGGGTGCATGGAGCCAAAGCTGATTTTTCAAAGTGGTTTTATGGTCTTGGATACTTTGCAAATGGGATCATATGCATCCAACTTAGAATCCGATGGAGTTTGGTTGTATAATATTGCCTCCTTGTTGCCCATTACGATGTGGTATAGTAGCGTGAATTCGACATGGAGCTAAAGAGTTTCACACCAGAGTGATGGCCATTGTGGCGCCAGTTTACGTAGGAATTGGTACCACATTGAGACACATGTCAGACATCACAAAAATGGCCTAAACCATGGTGATTCTGGCCCGTAGTTCTTTGTCTATCAGGAGTACTATCTATCATAACATGCAATATATATGCGGAACTCATAGACAAGTATATGTGAAATGATATTTGCCTATATTTTGGTCTCTGCCATTATGTTGTTGCATTATAATCACGTGTTCATTGCGCTGGCCGGTGGTTGACGAATTGCGCTCTCACAATGAAACTTGACCAATATTGCTAATTCCAGACATTTTACCCCCAACCCACTCCCGCTACTCCATCTATGTATACATTGGATGGATTAGCTATGCAAGTTTCGTGTGTTTGGTCCTGCTCTGCAGAGATAGATCGCATTATCGGTGACAATCGTCCGAGACGATGTGCATGCAGTTTTGGACATACATTCCATAATATCTTGAATAGATGAGCATTTACATGCACCAAAACAACGGTATATCATAGCATATACATGGTGTCGACGTTTGCGCGCCATGGTATTGTTGTCTATTGTCGCAACCTCCAATATATGTAAGTAGGTATGCATTTTAAGCCATTGCAATAATCGAATTTTGTCGTTTTGGGCATGTGGTGCCGACAGTATGACCTATTCGGCTGCAATTTCTGCGCACAATCGATAGAGGTAACCAATGGAAGGATTTTGTAGGGTTGGACGAGGAGAAGTACGCCTCATTGCCTCAAAGCATGGGTATATGCTGCTCTGAGCTTATATGTATTTGGTATCCGATGGAAGCATAGGAGTGTAGATCTCCTCGTTGACAAAGAGACCCAAAAAAAGACAACATCCTCCAGCCAGGCCATATATAGAGTGGATTTGCACAGTTGATTGATGTGAATAAACTGCATCTCAACAAATGCAAAATTACCGCTGTAAATTTGTTGCATTATTGATATTTCGTCGAAGCGGTAGAACGAGCCGATGGCAAAGTTGTTGTCATTTCTTTCCAACGCCATTCAACTAGGACATTCATAGTGGTTACTACTATCAAAGGATGCGATTGTTTTGGGTAGGAGATGCCCTTCTTTCACAGGTAGTGGCCGAATAACAATAACAGAGAAAACACAGACGAATCTGTTCATACATGATCTGCCAACATCTTTTACAGCGTTTAGTCCACCTCATTAAGAGACCTTTACAATTATAATATCTCCCAGGCAATATCCAGAGAGTGCACTTCGCAAATGATGTGACAAGTTTCGAGCGCTACACTTACACTTCTCGGCAGATTAGCACAGAATGAAAGAGAAGCAAGAAGAGGCACAAAGTAAAAGCAGTAGTAGTCACAAGAAGGTGTTCAGGATATCATAATTAGTTATATTAAAGATGATGCGCTCTTGTAAAAATGTTTGGTTTCACAGAATGGTATATACGCTCAAAGCTCATTCAAAAGGGAGAAAGCAAAAGATACGCCCAGTCAAACTCTTCCACTTCTCACGGATTGTCCATTCGCCTCAGACGTGCTTATGTAAATGCAACAAGAGAAAGAGAGACAAGTATAGTAGACTACAATCAAGTTGCTGCAAACCTTGTCCTATATAGGTTACAGCCACATAAAGGATCCAAGTTCGTCCCATATATATATATATAGGCTTGGCAGAGTGAGGTCGGCCTCTACTCTTTTTTTGACAGATATCTTAAAAACTCTTCTCTCCAATACAAATGGTTTAATCCAACGTCTAACATCCATAGTCACAATGCATTATCATCATTCCTTCTCTCCTTTCCACACATAACATTATCCTCTTCCTTTCCATCTCATCCTTCATTCATCTTTCCCTTTCCACCCTCCTCACGTCCTCCACTTCAGGCATCACTTAGGGTTACGTCGATTTCATAATAACATGGACAAGGCTCCCTAGCAGCAGTTGGAGTCAATACAGTGCAGTACGTGCAGGGGGGGGGTCCTTTGTGAAATAGACCTTGGCTGAGCGCGCCCCCACCCCGCCACACCCAACTAACAGTGCTGCCGTTTTCAAAGACAGCAGTGATGGATGTGGGAGTTTCGTCTGCAAACCCAGTGAATTGGCCGATTTCGATAATCCCCCCATTCAATATTCCACAGTCTGTGGTGTCTACGGTGTTCGCGTCACACAATCTGGTGTTATAGACGATGTTTCGGAAATCCGTAATGGTAAAAGGAGGCAATCCGATCAAATCTACCCAGCTAAACTCCTCCACAGACGTGGACTTGGGCATTTTTGATGACTTTGGTGCCCTGGTCTTGGTAGACTTGGGACCTGCAGCGGAGGACAAGTTACTGACCATGTTGTTTTTGTTGTTCAGCTCAGCAACGCTGCGACCAACAACAACTGACACCGCCAAAAGAAGAGAAGCGCCGACGGCAATCACCCCATTGCGCAGATTAAACACATTGGCAGCCTGGTACTCTTCATCTTCATCAATGTTGCCAAAGTCAATGGGAAGATCAGTTTCCGTGTCGGTGTTGGCAACGACTTCTACTCCAGGAGTGTCGTTGAAATCACACTCGTTGTTGTTCAAAGCGGAAGTGTTGGAAGCGGAAGTCATATTGATTGGAAGAAGGAGTAGTGTGTGGGGAGTGGATTCTACTGTGTTAGCGGCGATGGTGATGGTGATGTTGAGGCAAATGACCGTTGACGGTGGGTAGATATGACAATGATTAGGTGGGCAGAGAATGAATCGAGATGGAGAGGTCAGCGAACGAGAACGATAAATATCCAATTGTTAGTGGATTTGTCACGCTGCGGCGAGAGAAATAATATAATACAAAGCAATGCAACTTACTCACCAGGTGGCAGAGGGCAACGGCAACAATAAAACAATGCTGTTTGTTATTTGAATTTGTAATGCAAGTGTGCTTGCCTGTTTGGGCGGGCTCACAACAGTAACTAACAGGCAGCAAGGAAAGGATCTGAAAGGATGATAGAACCAAAGAAATCAGGCTCTCAATCCGGTATTACACAGAAAAAATATATTTTGAGCTTCATAATTGAAACTCCTTTTGTGCCAAAGCTAAAGCAATTTTTGTTTATCAATGTAAAGTTGAGCCCTTCCAAAGAAGCTCAAAATGATTTTTACACACAATTCCAGGAGGATTTCGGAGGCAATTTCGGAGGACTATCGGAAAAGTCTCTTTTGTCTTTTTGTTTTTATCATCTCTCATCTCACCCGAAAGCATCTCGTACACATTCTGGTTAAGCCGGTGGGTAGAAGGGAAGGAGAGAATGAAAGCCAAGGTGAAGAGAGGAACAGCAGCTGGAAATTTGTATGCGGTCTGTCCATGTCTTGTGACTTGTGACTCCGCTGTGTACAAGATTTGGCTGGGAAGAAGCAATGATCCAGCAAGCTTACAACTTTTGTTTGTCAGCAAATTCATCGGTCAAATCATCTGTCATGGCAATTAGTGTCGAGGTTGATCATCAATAGTATCGCTCTTGGCAGAGATTCGAACTTTTTTCCGAATGATGTACGACGAGCCACCCAAGTTTAGTATCAGTTTGAACCAATCAAAGCAAAAGAGTACTAATTCCCCTTTGGGACTCAACATGCGCTTCCAAAGTTCTCCCCCTCTCAACTAAAAGCTTCAGAATTCGGAGAGCTCTTCATGAAGCTAAAATATGCCTACTTACAAGAATGCACATGAGAAATTATCCCAGGCTTGCTCTTTGGGGAAATTCGTTATGAAGTCTTGTTGATGTTGATGTGGCGCCAGGCGCCATCGTCATTGTGGCATATCGACACACCTCATTTGAATAAACTGCAATGGTGTTCCATGTCCATCGACATCGATAGCGGTACACCGCGTGAATTTCCGACATAAGTCTGGTGTTATAGCCAGCAGCGGTGAGCCGCGAAACATGAGTACGTCTCCCTGGTAGTCGTCTTTGGCGGCTGCGCTGGCTTCGCCTCACCTAAACAAGCCTACAAATACGGCGAATCAGATGGATATTTTGAATTTGCTACACTTGTGCTTGTGATGTCATCTTCATCTGCATCGGCATGGGGTTCCTCCACCTCCATCCCAACGTCGCCATTAAACGTCTGCTTGTATGGAGAGAAAAGATGTGGGTGTGCATGCCATTTTCTCTTTCCTATTTGGCAGTAGAACTAGAACGCAGGCACGCCTATGGAAAGTTTGGCTATAACGCAACTCATACTCATGTCGAAGGCTGTCATGATCTTCTCCTTTTGCAGTCATCTAACAACTGCTTGCTGTGGTCGGCATCATCTCAAAGACGGTTTGCACACGTTCAGAAAGTGAACACGCCCCTTGTACTTCTTGCTCTTGCTTCTTGGTACTTGTACCGCAGCCGCAGAGATCGCACACATGCGTTGTGCTGATTCTTGGCTGGCTTGGAATAATCATACTATTCCCACAGAATATCTGACGTTTCTAAGTCTAATATCCCCATAATTCTCGTGCCGAATTGCTGCCGCTTTTGGGGACTTGACCCTACCCACACAGGCAAATGTAAATGCAAAAACAAAGGGGTGAGACAAATTACTCCTGCCTTCCCGAGCCCGAGGAGCTTGTGAGATTTTGCGACACGAGCAGTATCAGTATCAAACTGCCCTCTAATATGTAGCGGTGCCTCCCATGTAGAAATGTCTCATCATTATCATTAGTGATTACAATTAGAATTTTACAACTCAACTGCAACATCGTCATCGTCATCGTGGCTGCGGTTGATGCTGATTGTGCTGGTTGCTGATGCTGATGCAACAGAGGCCTAATCATCTTTACTTACTCTTTGCTTGGTATGCTGCACGGTCCTCTTCTGTGGAGGTTGATGTATCATAGATCATCGTCCACTGAAACAATATCAATATAATTCAGTCCAGAAGTTAAATATCTTTTCGTTGGTACCTACATCCGGCTCTCGGGAGTATGTAGTGGGGATAAACTCTAGTTGGGACCAAGTACGTGGTTTGCCACCACCCTCCTCTCCGTTTTTGCTTCCTTCCGTCGACATGCTGAAGCTTGCACTGGTACATACAATACTTACACCTACGCTACTGCAATAACTTCAAAGCCAAAGCAACAACATGCACATTGCCAGATCTTCTCTCTCCGCTGCCTTGATGGCAACATCTGTCCGGGCCTTCTCCCCCGCTGCATCATCATCATCATTCAGATCCTCTGCTGCCATCTCAAACCTCTCGAGCAGAACATTCTCCTCCACCACATCCCTCAACGCCAACGTCCTAAAACTAACCGAACCAGCCAAAGACCTCCTGCCAGATGTAGATGTCTTCATCTTCGATTGCGATGGAGTCATTTGGAGGGGGGATAGTGTTATTGAAGGAATTCCTGAAACTCTCGAAAAAACTTCGTGCTCTTGGAAAGAAAATGTATTTTGTGACCAACAACTCAACTAAATCGCGCAAGGGATACAAGAAGAAGTTTGATTCATTGGGATTAGATGTTCCTGCAGAGGAGATTTTCAGTTCAAGTTTTGCTGCTGCGGCTTATTTGGAACAAACTAATTTCAAAGAGAGTGGTAAGAAAGTGTATGTGGTGGGAGAAGTTGGCATTCAAGAAGAACTTGATTTAATCGGCGTACCACACTTTGGTGGTCCAGAAGATGGCGGTAAACAACCCGACATGGGTCCAGGAGGTGCTCTCCCCCACGATTCTGACGTAGGTGCTGTCATCGTTGGGTTTGATCGCAACATCAACTATTACAAAATTCAATATGCTCAATTGTGTATTAATGAGAATCCGGGATGTGAATTTATTGCGACGAATACCGATGCAGTGACACACTTGACGGATGCTCAGGAGTGGGCGGGGAATGGAAGTATGGTTGGTGCTATTAAGGGATGTACTGGACAGGAGGTGAGAGTAAATGGAAGAATGAACACGTATTGCGTTCTCTCTTTATTTTTGTGATTTTGCCATGTTGTTAGTTTGCTTAATTTTATGCACTCATATTCATCCCTCTTTCCATAAACAGCCCACTGTGGTCGGCAAACCATCCCCACTAATGATCGACTACCTATGCAGTAAACTTGGATTGGACAAGGGCCGCATCTGCATGGTAGGAGATCGCCTCGACACCGACATTCTCTTTGGAACTGACAATGGGTTGAAAAGTTTATTGGTATTGAGTGGTGTAACGACTGAGGAGAAGTTGTTGAGCCAGGAGAATACTATTACACCGGATTACTATGCTGATTCGATTGTGGATTTCTTTGTGGATGAGAATGCCAAGGTGGAGGCGAGTGCTTAGATAGAAGTACAGATTCTTTTTGTTTAATTTACCGGTAGAGGAGGTGCTGTTAGGTACTCTTATTAGCTTAGCCAACTTTTACAGTTTGGTAGAAATTCAGATTCTTTTTGGTTCATTTAGCGGTAGAGGAGGTGCTGGTTGGTATTCTTATAATAGCTTAGCATCAACTTAAGTTCTCTATCCAATTGTTGACTAATCCTTTCTTGAAATGAACACACGAACCTTCGTCTTGATACTCTTCACACTCAACGCTGCCATCTTTCTCACACTATTCCTTTCCTCTTCATACTTTATCTTCTGACGTTCCCAACTCGCCCAAAGTGCCTTCGTCTGACGTTCCTTCTCCTTTGCCTCCTTCTCACGAATCGCTGCTTTCAACTCTAATGCAGAAATAGTCTTTTCCGCTTCAGCAGTACGATTGGTCATATCCACCACCTGACTCTTGCCAAGTGCAAGTTCCTGCTCCATCTTGTTATTCTCCTTCACTTGGTTATTGAAATTCTTCGTCATGGCTGCCAACTCTCCATCCCTTGTCTCAATCTCACCCGATAACTTTTGAATCTGCTCGTCCCTCTCTTCAATCATTGATTTTTGAATTTTCACCACATTGATCATTTTGGCAATCTCCTCCTTGTCTGCTTCAATTTGTGCCTTCATGAGTTCGAACATTTCAATCTTTTCATTTTCCATTTGCACGAGTTGTTCTTTGAGTGCATTTATTTCGTTGTTGGTATTATGATCACCATCTTCGGTCAATTGCTGTTGTTGGGAATCTAATGATGATTCAGTCACATTACTCACTACTGCAGCTGACGTAGAGTTCCCACTATCTAATACAACACCATCATTCCCATTCCCATCATTACTCAACAAATCATTCACCGTATCAACCAACACCTGAAACTTCGCCGGAGTACACTGAAAATCCGCTACTTTTCCTTGGCTCCCCCTATAAATCAAAATATAAGGTAATTTCGTAGCATTTAACAATTTGCACATTTCTTCATTTGCAGGAGTATCATATTGCATTTCGGCAAAGCGAACGGGACCGGGTTGCACAACATCTCCACCACCCAGTTGGGAGGCTAGTTTGCGATAGCGAATGTCGAATACTTTGCATGTTTTGCACCAGGAGGCGTAGACTTTGACTATGGAGAGGCGTTCATCGGCTACGACGAATGAGAGGAGGTCTTGTGGTTGTTGGATTTTGAAGATTTTGTTTGGTGTGTTTTGAGGTGAAGATGGGGGCTTCCATGCTTCTTTTGTGGTGGTGGTGGATGATTGTGCTGCTTGAGGTTGTGGTGGCGACTGTTCAAGAATGTTCGTTTTAATGATGTTCGTTTTAATCTCATCATTAACACTGGTAACAACGGGATCCTCTACCGTATCAGTGGCAGCTTCTGAAGCCTTCAAAGAATGTATTATTGATTGTTTATGATAATTGGATCTGTAACGGATAGTTGAAGATCTGGGTCTATGGATATTCACAAGGGCCGATGCAACATGCATTTGACAAATGAGGAGCAGCAAGCTGCATAGAGCCGTCGAGAGGGCAGGTATTGACGGCTTGATCATTGTTGACTTCTTTTTTATTGTTGTTATTGATCAGATATTAGTTCAGCAGCATTGGCTGGGGAGGTTTATGTGCTCTGTTTCACTTCAACCAACCACAACTTACCGGACGAAATCTGAAATCACCACGTTGATGGTGATGCAAAGAAAGAGCTGTCGCACTGACAAAGGATAAAAGTACAATACCCTCAACAAAAACACAGCCCGCGGGATTTTCATCCTCTTGCTTCCAAAATCCAAAAAATCAATCAAGATGGCAGCGACGGCATCAAAGCAGCCATGGGCATGCTGCAAAGCCATCCCTGCTAACCCTAACAACACAGACGCAGCATCCACTCTTCATTATCATTCCACATACTACGGCCCAGGAGAATTAGAAACATATAAACACACACAGCTCCAACAAGATGTCAAAGATGCCAAACTTAAGATATGGTATCCCGGCATGTGGCATCGTCCTTCTCCACGGGCCTTGTTTCGTATACACCTGAGTGCAATGATCAATAGTGGTGGTGGTGATTTGGTGCTGTTGAAGTTGTTGTCCAATTCAATGATAGTTTCATCATGGTTTCATTCACCTACGCAGTGTCATCAACAGATGACGACGCTGCAATGGCAATCTAAATTGATAAAAACCACGTCCAACGAGAGAGTTTATGAGCATACCCTTCTATCTATTCCATCAACTTCTCAAGAATACGAGAAAAACAATAATTCTGATGTTGAGGAGGATGATTGGTTCAAAGACTGTTGTGTCGCCATAGATTTAGATACAAGAGGGGAACACTCTCATTTTCGTAAACTCGGTGATGAGTGTTCCGAAACTCAATTATATGCTCCATCCTGTATCAGTTTAGTCAAAATACCTGACTCAACAACAATGGAAACGGTTGAATGGAGACCGGTATTATGTGATAGTACCCAGACATGCGATCCTGCTGAGGTTGATGGCTTTAAAATACCGATAACAACCTCTGACCGTGATGATGATAACGAGGTCACTTCTTCATCTTCAGCGGGTAAAGATGGAACGTCATTTCTGTTTCCACATCAACAAGATCTATTCAAAGTTAGCACCATTCATCCTACGACAATTGAGCACAACAGCACACAAACTTCTCATGAGATCATGTGTGATTTTGGCAGAGAGATTCTCGGACACGTAAGGATAACAATCTTACCATCAAATGCTAGCATCCCCTCTTCATCATCTGTAGAACCACCTATCCAACTTCGAGTAGGGGAAACTCATGCAGAGGCATTAAATGACAATGAGGAACACTTTGAGCAATCGATCGATCTATGTACCAATGGAGATGACAATACTATGTGGTTGAGTTCACATCTACTTGCATTTCGATTTGTTCGAATCATTATTGCATCGGATGATATTGATCCAGACGAAGTTACGATTGCTTGTTTATCACAAGAAGCTGAAATAGACAACAATGCAGGCTCACTTGACTTTGGCCCTAATGCTCCAAGTGGCAACAACATCCTCGATAGGAACATTTGGGATTGTGCAGCAGCAACACTAAAATTGTGCATCCATCAAAACTTTATTGTGGATGGTATCAAACGAGATCGATTGCCCTGGCTTGGGGATGTGGTGGTGAGCCTGATGGCCAATGCGTATTCCTTCCATGATATGGAATGTATTCGTTGGTCTCTTTCTGTATTGGGAAGGTGTGGCATGGAGAAGCTCTACGGCAACACTAATAATTATGCTTTAGAGGAAGAAGTGGATGCTAGAGTTCAAGTGGCCGAGAGCCACGTGAATGGTATTGTGGACTATTCTTTGTGGTTCTTCATTTGTCATTGGCTCTATCAGAGATACTTTGGTGACGAGTCGTTTCTACGGCAAGAGTGGTCATTGCTTGAAACGAGGCTTGTGAATTTAATTCAATGGTGTAGTGACAAGAATAAGGGTTGGTTTATTGAACATGAAAGTGAATGGATTTTCATTGATTGGACTGTAGAGGGAGACAAGTCAATCCCCTTGCAAATTCTTTGGTGGTGGGCACTTGATTGTGCACATGACTTGGCAAAATCCATGTTGTTGGTGGCAACAGACGACGAATCAAAAGAGGCTTTGAATAGCGTTGTTGAATTGATAAAGGACGCGCAATCAAAGTTGGAAACTTCTCTCTTGGAGAGAGATAATATCCAAGCAGGCTACACAAGACATGCACATTTGCTAGGTGTACTCTCTGGTCTTTACTCTTGCCTCGACGATCGCGCTAGCGGAGATTGGTGGGATCCTGACACCAGCGATGAGCGCGGCAGGAAAAGCCGCAAACTTGTGGAGGAATCTAGAGCAGCGTTATTGGGGAAAGATTTGGCGGCTGTTGCCACCCCATACATGAAGCACTTGGAGTGTCTTGCACTGATACGTTTGGATGAACGTAGCACTGCATTAGATCAAGTTCGGAAGTACTGGGGCGGGATGTTGGAAACAGGTGCCACAACCTTTTATGAAGCATTCAATGAAGGAGAAGCAATATCAGATGTAGCTGCATTCTATGACAGGCCATTGGCTCGGTCTTTGTGTCATGCTTGGTCAGCAGGACCCTGTGCCTTGTATCCAGAGATTTTGCTTGGAATAAGACCGTTATCCGATGGGTGGAAAGAATGGGCATGCAGCCCCATAGAGGGCGTTTCATCCGTTACATCTGAAGTTAATACGATGTGTGGTACAATACGAATTGATTTGAACCAAACTCAACTACGAGTGAGTGTTCCTGATGGAACGACAATGAAATTAATGAACAAGAGTTACGAGGGTGGGCTGCATTGCATTCCGAGAAGCGTGTTAATATCGTCAGAATTAACGACACAGTGGTCGAAGAAGTATCGAAACTGGCATTATCACGATAAGCATGTCATTCCACCGAATCCAATCATAGCTGGGCACGAAGGTATTCAAATGACGGACGTACCGACAGTCTTCCAACTACCAGGAGACGAGACATTTTACATGAGCTTTATTGGATTTGATGGAACGGGATACCAATCCTTCATCGCTGAAAGCTCTGACTTGGTTCAATGGACGAAATTCAGATTGGCAATGGGATACGGTGAAGAGAGATCATTTGATCATGGTGGCGTTGTGCTTGGAGCTTACCATTACGAGAGTTACCACATTGATGCCCCAAGAGTATTAAAAAAGGCTAATGGTGACAAGTTCCTTTCACTTTACGGAGCGTATGAAAAGAAGAACACGTACGAGCCAGACCCCGGGTATCAGGGATTGGCATCATCTTCTGATGGCATGAATTGGAAGCGTGAGAAAGATGAAAGCATTTTATCCATCCATGGTCCAGGTGAAGTTAGCAATTGGGAGAAGCATAGCATCTATCAGCCTTGGCTAGTAGAGCATGATGGTGTGTATTACAACTTTTACAATGCAAAACAGATGCCAGAGTGGATTGAGCAGATTGGAATGGCAAAGTCTCAGTGTTTGTATGAGTGGGAACGTCAAAATGACAATCCGATATTAAGCGTTAGCAGAGACGGATTTGACACACAGTTTTGCTCAGACGCCAAAGTGTTTTGGGACGACGTAGAAAAGCATTGGGTAATGTTCTTCTACGGCGTGGGACGAGGAGCCGCCCACATTATGATTGCATTCTCCAGAGACTTGATTCATTGGGAACGTGACACCACCCCCTTGTACCAAGCAGGAGGCAACCCAAGTGGATTGGACAAGAAATACGCTCACAAAGTGTCGCTCGTCTACAATCCCAGAAACGAGACATTGTACATGTTTTACTGTGCTGTTGGAGATGAAGGACGGGGGATAGGGTTGATCACAAGCAAACCTTTGTAGTGGACGGTTCGCCCTCCACAAGAAGCAAAGTTGGATTTGCACACCCATTTCTTATATAATAGTGATAGTATGCCTTATAAATATAAAGCGCCACCATCAATGATTGGTTGGCTGGTCGACCTCGGACGATGAATCCATCAAGAACGACCGGGTTAGGCGGTGGGCTAAATGACTCAGGTATAATCATCGATGCCTCGTTCTCCCTGCCGATTGAACTCGCGAAAGCCGACTCTTAACGCAGCATCATCAAAAAATGATTGCTTGACTGTTACGAGACCCATCAAAACCAGGGCGTAGATGGAAGATCGGCAAGAACATTATTTATCTTACTTACTACATGTATGTACCTTCCAATGAGTGACTTGCTCACCGCCCCGTGGCAGGGTTAGGTTTCGTTATTTAGCACATACTGCTTGCTATACTCGTTTCCTCTATGCCCCATGCCTCTTGCACACTCCTCCTCTCTGAGCAATATTCGGACATCCTTCACTTCTACATAATATCCTCTTTGCCCCATGTCTTGTACACACCCCTCCTCTGATAATTTGATTAGTGCATCCTTCACTGCGGCATAGTCTGATCTTTGCTCCATGCCTCCTACACACTCCTCCCCTCTGAGCAATATTCGGACATCCTTCACTTTTACACAATTTCATCTTTGCTCCATGCCTTATGCACACTCCTCCTTTCTGAGCAATATTTGTGCATCCTTCGCTGCTGCATAGTTTGAGCTCTGCACCGTGCCTCCTACACACCCCACCTCTGACAATTTGATTAGTGCATCCTTCACTGCGGCATAGTCTGATCTTTGCTCCATGCCTTTTGCACACTCCTCCGTTGATGACATGATTTGTGCATTGATTAGCAGTGCAAATGTACTTCCTCCTATCGCTATCGGATTGTCCTTCTACCTTTTGACTATCCCCGGGAAACTGACGCTCCTTACTTGCAGCCGTCTTCTTCCCGGGGCGATCCATCGATGCTTCAAAGACTTGATTAGTAGAAGATCTCTTTCGAGTTGAAGTTCGCCGTCCCGTAGACGAAGCATTCAACTGCCCCTTCTCTTCGGCAGCAGCAGCCGCCGCCGCTGCCGCCCTGGTCTTCGCCGTCTTGCTAGACTTGTAGATGAGCACAGCCAAGTCTTCGTCCTCGCTCATCTTTGATACAGACGCTGTTGATGGGTAAGGTCAGAAGACGCTTTGTAGATGCATAGGATGGAGAGTGGAGTTATCTGACGACCTGGGTCTCGTGGATGGTGTGTGGTGTGTGCAAAGAAAAAATAAGTGACATATCTCGTTGCGGTCATTTATCCAATGACAAGTCAAATCCCGGTCACAATCCCGCCGAACAAGAAAGAGCGGAAAGGAGATACCTCTACCCGATTAATATAATATGTTGTACATATAAAATAATTGGCAGTCCTGAGCGAGTGGTAAATCTCTGAGGCGAGCCCCCCGGACGAGCAGTGGTTACATTGATTGTGGTCGGAGCAGTTAGGTCAGCAGACACCTATCATGTTGTAACTGCATTATTCCCTTTCTTGACGATCTTCGACCGTACCAACTGTCATTATTTCATTCGGCCCAACTGGTCACTGGCAGCCCCAAGCCGAAGCAGCGTTTATATTAGATGATCAAAATGGTTTTGATGTTATTGTGGAAGCACTTACTTTGAAAAGCCATGCCAAACCTCAATTTCTTTGACATTTTTGACTCTGCCATTAGTGTGTGTTCTAACCTCTCTCTAGAGCTGAGTCGATTGGGAACGAGTCGATATTTGGCCGGGAGAATACACCCCATTTTGACAGAGCGCAATGAGGGCTTTCGAATGGGCTATTGTACTTTTCATCTCCATCCAATGGAGAGAAGCAAAGATATTCATTAATGGAGTGTCATTGGTGAATTGTGCTGCTGTACTATGGCTGATCCAATCAATGGACAAGGGAGAGCTTCTACAAGGCTAACAAACTACGTCCAATGAGCTTTAGAATGATATAATAATTGCAGTATCTATTAGTTACTCTAAACGGATAAGACCCTCGCCAATAACTTCTCCCCTTATCGGCATGAACATATATTTTTGAGATAATCCATTCCCCCCCTTCAGCCTATACACGACCTCCCCCCACATACACAACACACACTCTCTCACTCTAGCGTCATCCACAATATTATTACTGCAGTGATTGACGCGGAGCCTTCATCGTCACCCAAGGCTTATCCTCTTGAGGTGATGTCGGTGCCATCTCCAAAGCAGATTCATCCGTATTACACATATTCAGTCCCTGACGAGCCGTACTAGGAGTAGTACTACGTGTAAGTTGAATAGCAACAGGTTCAATCTTGCCCTCGGGACTCTTGTACCCCTCCGCATTCGCATTCTTCTTCTCGGGGCTGTTGGCCTGGAAGGTACGTTCGGGTTCAGGCTTCTCGCCCCTCCCCACCTTCCATTGCAACCATGCTGCGGTGTTAAGGGTCTTGTTACTAACCCTTTCCATAATGTTCTTCAATTTACCACCATCCTCGAGTTCAAACTGCGTATTACCAACCGTCATGGCAGACGCAGTGGGGGAAATATGCTCATCATACGACTCCCCAGTAGGCATCTCCGGTTTCTTCTTGATGGCACACTGCTTAATCGAAAAGGCAGCAAAGAAAATAAGTCCCGAAATCGTCAACAACACCCAACTAAACAACCTCAACTCATCCTTCCACAACAAATGATTATACGCCCGAATCGGATTCCCCCCATTCGCAGCAGTCTGCAACGCATACTCATAATACCCCTTCCTCTGAAACGGATCCGGACAAGACACACCAAACGTTCTCACATCACACGCCCACGAATTCTCAATGAGGGTAGTCAACTTATACGAATCATTCACCACATCCATCTCATGACACTTGACCGAATTAAAAAGCCGAATTGTATTTACTGAAACTATTATCCCCCCCGACAAAGTAGTTCCCATCACACGAGTTCCCGTCAAAGTACCCCATTATAAATTCACCATTGGCCGCACACCCCAGTGTTGAATAGGCGGCATCTCCATTATTGGCTGCGACACAATCGGCATTACTATCCCCCCAATAAAACACTTGGGGAGTTGTTCCAATCGCCTTGAGCAATTTGTCACTCCCCCCATAGGTAAAGAATGAGTTAATAAAGTGTCGTCCGGTACAATCCCCGAATTTACCGAGAGCATCTCCCTTCTTGCGACCGTAGAGTGAATAGGCGGCATTGGCACAGAATTGCTGAGTGCGGAATTGATACCATTGGGAGTCTCCGTCACGGTTGTCTCCGGTGTATTTCGTCGTCTACGTCGTCTAGGGCGCATTCGGACCAGACGCATGGACCGGAGCGGTTGGAGGAGTCGTCGGCTTTGATTTCGATCCAGAATTTATCGTATTTGGAGAGTGTTTCGAGGATTTCCATTGGGGAGAGTGGTTGGTGTTTTTGGAGTTTGTTGAAGGAGCGGGATTTGCGGGCCGAGTTTAGGTTGGAGTAGGTGCTCTTGTCGACGAGTTGACGTGATGATGATGGAGTGGACTCTTCATTGTAGGCGACGGCATTTGAATTCGTTTGAAGAATGCGGTGCATCAATGCTCTGGCTTGAGAGGCGGCATACCAATTTTGAGTGGTGCCGTCGGAGGTACTCAATGATGCCGAGGCATTGGCGGCGAGAAGGAGCGATAAGGCTATTGATAGTTTCGTCATTTTTTCGGCGGTGTGAAATTATATGATGTGTCGTCTTTTGTTATGGCACCGACAGGAGTCACGGAATCAGATGATGATCCAGCCAGCAAAGAGGGGTGTGATAACAATGCTATCGCCGAAGCAGAATTAAGATGATATCGATGGAGGCAGCAACAAAGGCCGTCATGCAATGATAACAAAAAGTTAGAACCCCAAGAGGCAAGAGGCATCACGATAAGTTTTCTGCGATGTGCACATCTTGCTATGTGCCTTTCGATAGGGGGATAGCGGGCGCCCCAAAACCCAAATCTTGAGGGTTTTCTCCTGACAACACAATAGAAAAGTTGGACAAAAGGGAGGAGCCCCCTATCATTAGCCCCCATCCCAACTCCCTTTGTCTTTTTGGCGGTGTCTTGGAGGCGGTTGTGGGTAATGTTTCGAGAGTTTCTTGCACTTTCACTCGTTTGAAACAAAGTGAATCTTTAGGAATTAGTATGGTCTACGGTGTCTTGTTAACCGTCAGGATCCAATCGGCATGTCATTTTACTCGCCGAAAAAACAAACAGAAGAAATCGAAAGGCAACCACTTACCCGCCTTGTTGAGAGCATCAACAAGAGTAACTCGATCGAGCGTTTTTGTCATTGAAGACAATCAATCAACCACTAAATCTCTATTTGATTATTCATTCATAGCGTCGTCAGTGAACGGCTCCTCCTTCTTTTTTATATTGATAACAATATCATCCCCTCAAATCGGTAATAATATCCACAATGACGACAACAATGATGGAGCGCACCCTAGCCCTAGCCACCGCAATGCTCCTCTCAAGTAGTGCTGTAGTATCCGCCAGCCACACCCCCACCGAAGACTCCATCCCCACCACACGCATAATCCGCAACTCCGACCTCTTCGACATCATGCTCTCCCAATCCAAACACACCGCCACCCCGGAACATCGTCACCTCCAATCCATGCCCACGTGACGAAAAATCCACCACGGTGAAAAAGAACTGGATGGAAATCTCACCCGATACTCAATTCTTACCCAATATCCTCTTGGATGAATCGACCCTCCGTCGCCTAGGTGGCTACAGTTCAAGCAATCCATATTCCACAGAGCCATTTGTGGATGGGATGGGGGAGTATGACGAAGAGGCGCAGAGTTGGAGGAAGTTGGGGTTTATTATTGACTGTCAGAGTAATGATGAGGATATGTATAGTCAGCATAGTCAGCATTCGGGGGATGGTGATGCTGCGACTATGAGTGAGACTGGCTGTGCTAGATATTTGATTTGGGCGGCGGTGAGTTATGATTTCATTCTTGTTGTTTTGATTATTTTTGTGCATGGGAGAGCAATGCAATTTATGAGGGGGGGGGGGACAGCAGCATTGGGGACTGCGTTTGATTCATTATTAGTCCTCTTGGAAGAGCAATGCCGGCAGAACCATTTCGAGGGGGCGGGCCTTCGGATTGTTTGCCCCATCATTACACTCATTCAACCACTCACCATAATATCCTCTCTCCGCTCATTTCTATACAGTACGTCAATGAAAATTACCAAGGCAACGGAGCAGCAGAATACCAATACTACGACCCATACTACAAACAATGGGATCAAACCGCCTGCAACTACGCCAGCGGATCACCCTGCACCAAAATGGACTGTCACTTATCCTCCACCTCTTTCTCCCTCCTCGGATTCTTCAAGCATAGAAAGTACGATGATTGGATGGAACAGCTATTCAAACATCAGGGAATCTGTCGTTGGAATGATGAGGATTATGCCTTTATGAAGAATGCACGTAAGCAGTGGCCTCAGGGGTGTACTCTCTCCAGCGCAAAGACGACGAATGGTAAACCATTGTATTATGATTTGAAGCCCGCGTACAGTGGTGAAATTACTGTGTCCATGTACATGGATGCGACATGTGATTCATCCTCTGAATATTACATGAGTACTAGCGCTATTGAGAATATTCTTGGGAATATTCTTGGAAATGGTCAGGCTAGTGGAGGAAGTCAAGATAGTGGATCGGACTACGATTTCAGTGGAGAGTCTCTCGCCACGTCTCTCAATCGTTGGAATAGTGCATTTGATATTTGGAGTATTTGCCATTCGTGTGTGGCGCATGATTTGGATAATGTGGATGGGTCAACGTATTATGGCACTTGTTATGATGATGGGTATTATAACAATGACGACAACACTGATGACAAGGCGGCGTACTACAATGCTTACAGCAACTATTACAATAATGATGATGGCAACAATCGTCAATTGGGTGGGGATTATTGTCCCAGGGGGTATGCGTTTGAATGTTATGATGATGCGGGGTACACCAGTGTGAATCAGGTAAGAAGAAGAATTGTTCCCTTCTCAAAGCTTGACATCCATGTCGAACACCTCTCTCAACACAATACCCATCTCTTTCTCTTTCATTATTCTCAGTGCATGAAGTTCTCCGCCAAGACGGTAATGAGAACTGCATCCTTCCGAGATCTCGCCATTGCCAACTTGCAAGGAACTCTCACTTCCCACTCGTTGTCAGGTTATGTGGATCAAACGTATGAATTCCATTCCCATACGAAGACGAATGCCTTGACTTATACCTTCCTCATTTCCATGTGTATGCTGTGTGTGGCGTCTCTTGTGTATTTGGTCAAGATCATTCAAGAAGCAAGTAGGTCGAGGAATGCTCCTGCATTGACCGAGACTCTTGTGTAAACGAACTCAAGACTGTGTTCAAGATTCACTTTGTGTAGGGGGGGATAGAAAAACACACGCAAGCTTATTTATGGAAAGGAGTGTTACTCTTTATTGTGCAGAGGGGGTAATATGAATATAGAAGACGCAAGCTCTTACTTATGGAGATAGTTACTAACTTTATGTTTAATGTCGACAAGACGAATGAATTATGCATCATACTAATCATCGTAGGCTCCAACAAAACTACTGCAATTTTGATTCCTGCTCATACTTTTCTTATCACCTCTACATTAGACCAACTGCACCGTGTTCTGCATAGTACAACGTTTCATAAGTCGTGAGGAGTTCCTCTCCCTTCTGGATATCACGCGTCGCATAAAACAGCGGTGACACGTCGCTCTCAGGCAAGACATTCACATCCTCGTCAGTCCTACCCTCATTGATCAAGATTGAGATGGTAAAGGAAGTCATAAGTTTCAACGGGCCATTCTTCACCTGTCCTTGAGTCCAAGTCCATTCTGTGACATCACATCCCATCTCTCTGTTTGGTAGACCAAACATGAATCGACGCCATGCATTTGCGTCGGGAAATGACACATCTGACTTTGTACCGTTGTGGACTAACTCGCCTTTGTATTTTTTCGGCATGATATGGCGGAGGGGTTCCTTTAACGTGTAGACTATACCCTTCCGTTGGGGGGACCGGGTCATCGAATTTATAGGACCTATCCACATATTGAATGTATGTGTCGCGCATCATCTGAAAATCTTCCACAGTGTAGAGTTCAAATGCGGACGAGGGGCGATGATCACAGGGGAACTCTCTTTGGAATCGTTTGAAGGGCCATGATTGCCAATCTTTTGGGAGATCCAGTTTTGGGAGATCTAGTTTCAGTTTGGTGGTGGTAGATTGCGGTCGGAAATGTGATAGACCGACTATCAACAACAATGTCAAAGCGATGCCTACTACAACAGCGTTAGCTGCTGCTTTCCTTGTGCTTGTGGTTTTGCTGCTTAGAGATTTCACATATTTCGACTGAGAGTGATTGTTCCCTCTTCCAAATTCAATAGCAATGCCTTCATCTTGGTTGGGCCTCGCATGCCGCTGCTGGTTAGTTCTTAACATTACCTTATGATGCCTTGCAAGCGCTCATTACTCTTTGATGCATGTAATCTGCGAAGGCAATGTTGTGTTGTGGTTGGGTTCGGTTGTCTGATGTGCAGCACTACATACTTTTGTACTCTCTTGGCATGCTGTCAGGAGTTTCTCCTCTGAAGCATTCAAAGAGGTCAACGGTCCAACGTGAGAGACAATCAATATTCAAATATTTTGGATTGGCTCTTTCTCGTGTTCTCTGGACAAATTTCCACTTTTTGGGCCCGCCCAACCGAGTTAGACTAGCTTTCGCACGCGACACATAAGTACACACGATGATCATCGACTAATTCGGCTTACTAACTCATGATGTGCATCACTGCATCACAGTAACACCACCTATGTTCGCTGCCAAAACCTCGTTGAATCAATCGTTTGACACTGTCGTAATCACGCTGTATTGCTATGATAGATAGCTGCGGCGTAGACAATAGTGCAATCTATCAGCCGGAACGATAATTCGAATGCGAACCTATGTGCCTTAATTTCAAAAACTTCAACATACAATAGATGAACAACATGAGTGGTTCAAATCGATGGAACAATAATAGAATATGCAGCTCTGTTCAGGCTCAACGAATAATAATCATCGTTGCCATTGCTGCAGCATGGTTTGAGCAGGTGAGTGTACACATGATGTGCATACATTTCGTGTTGTGCATGTATCACTTGTCAATTTCAAATCGCTCATCACCAATTATTTCTCCCCCTTAACTATAGGTAAATGGATTTATTCCACAATCAGATAACTCCACGACGCCAATATCTCCAGAAGAAATAAGAGTGGAGACAAAAGTGACCGATGTGCCGACTGGACAACCGACTACGAAGCCGCCAACAACAAAAGCACCAACAACTGAGAAGCCGACAACTGCAGCGCCAATTACTCCTCCCCCGACGGCGGTATTAACAACTCCTCCCCCAACAACTGAGAAGCCGACGACTGGAAAACCAACTACAGCAAAACCAACTACAGCAAAAACCAACTAAAGTGCCAACTGTAGCACCAATTCCAACACCTTCCCTCCCACCATCTCCTCCTCCCACGACGAAGAAACCAACGCCTCTTCCGACATCTTCGCCGACGTCAAAGCCTTCTATATCAATTTCACCGAGTACATCGTTGACCTCCTACGCCGGATCCAACTCCAAATCCGACACGTGAGCCAACACCATCTCCAACTACAATTTCGTCGTCTATGCCTTCGGACTCTCCTGAAACAACTTCTAGTCCAACAACTGATGCTCCAGTTTCATTATCTCCAGTGACATTGAGTCCTTCACCTCAGCCTTCAGAATCGCCTGAAGAAAAACCATCAACAGCTCCTTCTTCAGCACCAACGACTAGTGCTCCAGTGACTTCATCTCCAATATCATCGAATCCTTCATCTCGGCCTTCGGAGTCCCCTGAAACTTCTAGTCCAACAACTGATGCTCCAACAACTGTTGCTCCGGTGACATCGAATCCTTCACCGCAACCTTCAGAGTCTCCAGAAGAAGAACTATCAGCAGCTCCTTCTGCAGCTCCAACAACTATGCTCCAGTGACTTCCAGTCCAACAACATTGAATCCTTCACCTGAGCCTTCAGAATCACCAGAAGAAGAACCATCAGCAGCTCCTTCTGCGGCACCATCGACTAGCGCTCCTGTGTCTTCATCTCCAATATCATCGAATCCTTCACCTCAGCCATCGGAGTCACCAGAGGAATCATCAGCAGTTCCTTCTGCGGCACCATCGACTAGTGCTCCGGTATCTTCGTCGCCAATAACATCGAATCCTTCGCCTCAGCCATCGGAGTCACCAGAGGAATCATCTGCAATACCGTCTACGATACCATCGACTAGCGCTCCAACTGATGAGGTAAAGGCGGCAACAACAACAACGCCTACTTCTAATCCTACACAATCAGAAATTCAAGTCTTTATACCACCCGAAGTTTCTTCAGAAGAAACTCCTTCTCCAACTGTTACTTTGGGGGGTACGAAAACAGCACCACCTATTTCTGAGCCTTCAGGTACAACTCTTACTCCAACCTACGATGTAACGGTGACAACAAAACCACCTACTCTTGAGGATGTTCCTGTATTTACACCTCGGCCTTCTGGTGTATTGCCGACAACAACAACAACACCCACTCTTGAGTCTACTCAATCGGCTGTTCCTGTATTTACACCTCCACCTTCTGGAAAACTCATCGTAACACCATCACCAACGCTCGAACCAACACCTATACCTACAATGATCGTAACACCATCACCGACTCCAGTGCCAACACCTCTACCGACTAACAAAAGTGTATCGACTGAATCTTCTACATCATTTGCCGCTCTTTTCGAAGACTTTCAGAACAACAATTTGGCTCGAACAGATGTGGATGGGTACGATACAATAGGATTAGGACAATGTTTATCCACAAATGCAACAGGACAAGGTCAAATCGAAGAGTTTGGATACAGTGGTCTACAAGTCGTTGAGAGCGTAACAACCCCATTGCAATGTGCTCAATCGTGTGAAATATGTCTGTGCGGAGTAGAAACTCGTGGATTCTTTTATGTGGGGTTTGAATTGACATTTGAGGATAAGTGCAATTGTCTCTTGAATTATGAGACGTATGTGAACCCTGGATCTGGGGAGCTGACACGTCGCAATTTGACGGATATTAGTGAACAATGCAGTTTATTTAATAAAGATGCCATCATTCCGGCAACAGGTGCTTTGTATATGGGGGAAGGGCCTGTGATTGGTTCTGTCGGCTATGGTGATAAATACCTCTGTTACTCGGTAAGTGGTACATATATTGATTATTTGGGGAGAGGGTGGCTTATGCGGTGTTTCGTTTTGCTCTATTTTGGTTCGTTTACTGCACCGCTCCTCATTCCCTTGGCTCAACTTAATATTTCACCCCCTTCTCTCATCACAGATCGGAAAGGAAGATGACTTTACCGAGAACTTCCAAGCACGTTGTGCTACGAACCCACCCAGTATTTCCACCGCACCAAGTCATCAGCCATCCTATCAGCCGAGTGTTTCCGCAGCACCAAGTAATGAACCAACCGAGGAACCAAGTATCAGTACTCATCCGACGATCTCTACTGAACCGACGGCTAGTCCGTCTGCAAATCCAACGAGGAGTCCTCCGCCATCAACTTCTCCCTCTATCAGTTTCAAACCTTCACATAGACCTTCGAACCCTCCTTCTGTCTCGCTTAATCCAACTCGCCGTCCTACTGTAAGTACCAAGATTCTTACAATTGTAATATTTTGATGTTCTCCATTGATACCAACATACTCTGCCTATCTTATTTGTCATTTTTACGCAGCCCAAACCAACCAAAAAGCCAGTGACTCCGAAGCCGACGAAAATTCCGACACCGGTAAGATCATGTTTGAATGTCAGATTGTTATGCTTGAGCGCTGCACTAATATCTCATCCTTCCCCTCCTTTACGATTTATAGAGACCAACTAGGAGACCTAGCATCTCTCCGACTCTTGTAAGTATTAGAGAATGATGTGAAGTTAATTGACTTGATCAGTGTTATTAGGCGTATTCTAACCTCTTCTTTTGTACAGTCTCCCACGTTTACTCCAACAATAAGTCCGACGCTTGAGCCAACGATAAGTCCGACGTTAACACCGACGCTTGAGCCAACAATATCGCCTACCATGGAGCCAACATTTCAGCCGTAAGTTGATCAAATGTCAGAAGTACTTTCGATTCAAATATGAACATGATGTCATCTCACACAAATTATTCTGGATCTTTCTTACCAATAGGACGATTGACCCAACAATGGAACCGTGAGTACATGTATTGTGTTTTAAGTATCATCTTCATGTCAGGGTAAAAACTCATACCTACTTCTTATCGCTTTTAACTTTGTGTCAGTACCATTGATCCGACTATTGATCCTACGTTGCAACCGTAAGTGTGATGAATGAGAAGTTATTTGCGTTCCTCTTTTGCTTGATGCTATTTTGCTCACCAAAATCTCTTGCTACCTTCTACTACCAATTACCAAAGGACGGTAACACCAACTCAAGAGCCAACCGGCCCTCCTGTACCGTATAACTTTGTTCCAACTACGATGAAGCCCACGTTTAGAAGGCCGTCAAATCCTGGCCAACCTCAGCCGAAGCCTCCTAGTTGGGGTTCTACACCTGACAAACCTAACCCTCCTAGTTCTTCGGATACTGACGATTGGAGTCCTCCTAGCTGGGGTGGCAAACCTCAGCCGAAGCCTCCTAGTTGGGGTTCTACACCTGGCAAACCTAACCCTCCTAGTTCATCATCGGATATTGACGATTATATTATTCCTTATCCACCTTCTCCAGGGATGGACGATGATAAACCTCCTCCAGCGACGGATGATTGGCGGCCTATCTTCCCTGGAAAATCGTCCAAAACAAAGTCTTCCAAGTGGAAGCAAGGATCGTGGGAAGCTGGTGCCAAGGGAAGTAAGAGTGGCTGTATTCACATCAATGGAGGAAGGTATACAGATGACGGTTATCCATGTGTGGGGTATGATGACGATCGAGTTGGGGGGAAATCTACAAAGGGAAACTACGCCGGGTACAGTAGCATCATTGACTTTCAAAGTGTGGTGGTGAGGAATTCAGGCGAAAGAATAAGATCGCATCGTGTAGGACTCTCCTTGGTTCTACTGTATTGTTTGTCGCTGCTGCTATAAATTGGGCAAGCGCTGGAGTCCTCTTTTCCGAATATGATCTTGAGACCGTGCCTTTCTATGTTCTTGGAAGGTGGAAGGCGATCATTGATCATGTTTGTATTTGTTCTGTGATAGTTTAATCACAAATATTATGTTTTAGGATATTGTACGCAGTATCGATACATTGTATATCTTGTAGAGTGAAATCTACATAACGCAATAATAGATATTGTAATAGTTGGCAATTGGAATATTATATATTGCAGCTTGCAGGATTCCGTCCTCCCGGGTTCGGCCAGCAGACGACTGCTTTCCACTAAGTATATCACCAGCTTCAGCATCAAGAAGAGTAAAGCTTCCACGCAATGCCGACAGCCATCACTCCCATTGACATGAATCCTAGCATCCTCGTCCGCTCTTCTCTTGCCTTTTCCTCCAGTTCCAGTGCTATCGGCTTCATACTATTGAGGCGTTCAACGAGTCTGACTGCCATCTCCAGATTTTCAGCGTACTCTCCAACAATCTTTTCTCTCCTCTTGAGTTCTTTTTTCGTAGCTGCCTCTACTTCATACTCCCGGGCTTCATCATATAGTAGCTGGGCAATGTCTCGAGCTTCTTTGGCAAGAGTAAGGCAGTCATCCCCTTGACTTGACTTTGCCAGGACATCATCTTTCCACTTCTTCCCTGCACACTGAATGAGGATATCGGCAGCTTTGTAATCACCAAGATATGATGCAATCATCAGGGGCGTCACGAATACTTCTTTAACGTCACCTCCTTCTTCAGCTGGTAGTGGAAAATGATCGCATAGATCTTGCGTCATGGCGAGCACTCGCAATACGTAGTAAGCTCTTGTCCTTAGGGCTGATATTTTTGGGAAGAAGGTGAGCTAATCGTATAAACATGTATATTCTCCAATGCAAAGAAAACAATAGAGTATCCTACCAGCAAAGACAGTTGACTTCAAAAGTTCCTTGCTTTGAAACTTGATCTCGCATCGCTTCTCCAGAGGCAAATGGTGAAATGGAATGTCACGTGCACCAGCTCCCTCCTTGTTCTTTTCACCAAGTGGCTCATTGTTTTCATCTAGATTGCGGCATTGAGGGGCAGATTGTACCCTGCTTTGTTTGCGCTGTCTTTCTCTCTGCTTTGCTCTTTGCCTTGCATTCTTTCTTGCACTCTTTGATTTGCCCTTTCCACCCTTTCCGCGGCCACCTCTTGGAGGTGGAGGAAACTCTGCTGCAAATGGGGGAGACGTAGTATCAAATGAACCTCTTGCTGCATTCCTATGCGCCCTTTCAAAGTTGGCAAATTCTTCCCTTACATCTCTCTCGAATTTTTCTTCCTCTTGTCGTTCCTTCCTCCGATGCCGCTTTGCTCTCCTCTTGGCAGCCCTCGGGTCACGTTCATCTTCACTTTCGCTTTGTTGCTGTTGCCCTGCCTCATCCTCTTGAACATTACCGCCCCCCTCACAAAGAATTTTCTCCACCTGTGTAAAGGCATGATTGATATCCTGCATTTTCTTCGTGGCCTCCTCTTCATTGCCAATATTCCGATCGGGGTGCCATTTCAAAGCCAGTTTGCGCCTCGCTTTTGTTGCCTCCTCAATTGTAGTATTTCCCTTGCCACCGTCCAACCCGAGGACCTTGAATGGATCACTGCCGTCTCCGCCGGTATTTTTCTTTTCATCATCGCTGCCATTTTGGCTACTGCTAGAAAATAGCAGCCAAAGCAAGCGACAAAGGGGGATCACAATCCAAGTGAGGATGACGGATGTCATGGTTGTACAAGCGTATCTCCGTAAGTCACAACAAAGGGCAGATTTCCCACACAGCAGACAGCACTCCGAGTCAAATAATGAGGTCACCGAGGGATGATGGCAATAGCGGTCTAGTACTAGTGGCAGCAAGCGCAGAGGTATCGTCCAATAACGGCCGAGATGGGAGCAAGCGAGCAAGGTGCCGTGTGCACGGAGCAGAACAAAAAGTGGGCAGCTCCTTCGGGACGCGTCAAGCTCTTCATTTCAGGGGCTCAGCATCCTATCTAACACTTCAGTTACTGGTAACTTAGGCCCGTTCCGCGGTCTTAAAATAGCTGTATAAATCGTTGTATTTTGTAGCTGTATAAAATCTGTAAATTGGGGGCAGAGGGCAAAAACGGCGGGCATGTGTAAAAATACAGCGACCAAAAAAGTTTGACAGCGACATAATAGGGGGCAGATCGGGAGCCTATTTAGTCGCTGTCAAAAAAATTTGGTAGCTGTATTAGCGAGATTTTTAGCGCATACAGCTACAAAAATACAAAGATTTATACAGCTATTTTTAAGACCGCGGAACGGGCCTTATTATTGTACTTTCTGTGAATTTTTCACAGCCCAATGCTGCCAGAAAAGATCACTTCAAGACTACCCATGAGTCACCGCACCCATGCCGTTGGTTCCGCCACCTCTCTACGACCATGGGCCGGTGCAAATATTTAGGTGGCTCGTCTTCTGCCATCATTCTCATTAAAAGTCTATTGAATGTGCTTCTTCTTCTTCCCTCCTCCTCCTCCTGTAATGGATTTACATCGCCATACTCTCCAAAGCAGCGTCGATACAAATACGACAATCTTATTCTTCGTTCTTATGGAAATAATAATGCGTCAAACTCAGGGAGGAACTGTGGAATATGAGGTACCAAGAGCTCGTAGAGTATAAAGACAAACATGGCGATACACTCGTCCCGAGGACCTATCCTGATAATCTACAGTTGGGAAATTGGGTTCATAAACAAAGGCAATATAAAAAAACAATAAGCTGGCTCCTGGGCGAGTAGACAAACTAAATGAGATTGGCTTCGTTTGGGCAGCATGGGAAGACATGTTGCAACAGCTTAAAGCAGTACATAGATGAACGTGGTGATACACTCGTCCCATCAGAGTACCACGACAATCCGCAGTTGGGAAATTGGTGCAATGCCAGCAACGCGTTCAGTATAACCGCAGACAAAAAGGACAAGCATCCCAGATGATGACGAGCGTGTAGACACACTGAATGAAATTGGCTTTGTATGGGACGCCATAGAAGCAGCCTGGCATACGAAGTACAACAAGCTCTGCAGCTTCTACAAGAGATAGAGATACGGTCACACTAGAATTCCTATCAGTGAAGAAGAGCATAAAGAAGCTATATGAGTGGTGCATGCGTCAGAGGTATTCGAAGGCGAAAGGTCGCCTGAAAAGACAGAGATACGATCAATTGAAGAAGATCAACTTTGATTTCTTCTTTCGAGAGATAGCAAAAGGATCAAGCCTGATAGAAAACATGATCATATATGAGCTCGAGAGGATGGGTCATGAGTTTGATATGCTGAATAAGGTTTTTTTTGGCGTAAGGTTGTTTCCTGATGGGGTTATTATTCATTGTGAATCAGTCATCTTTGTGGAAATTGACGAGAGGTATCACAGTTGCCGCTCAAGTTATCCTATTAAAAGAGAGCTTGGCAGAATGAATACTCTCCGCAAAGAGGCAGTAGTACAAGGCTATGCTCAGGTTATATTTGTTCGTATTGGTACTGGCGATCAAAGAAGAGTGGTCGAAAGTCAGGTTGAGTTTGTGAGCAAGCACTTGCATGAGCTGAAAAGTAATGTACAGCCAAATCGATACAGCGTTCACTACATCGACTATCCAGATGATCATCACCATGTGATTGCTTCCAAAGACAAACAGCACTTTGATGAAGTAAAAGTGTTCACCTCAAATTAGGTCACTTGCGAGAAGAGTCATCCACCTCCAATTTCAAATCCTCGTCAGGGATGTGAGCTAGAATAGCTGGATAGAACAACTATGGGTCTCTATTATATTCTATATAGTTCAAACGAACAAGGAAAGGCTTGTTCTTATTCCCTGTTCTTATAGCGAAGTCTTTTACAGCGGTATGCTATAGCTATTGCATCATTGGTATTACTTCTTTGCGGATACAGTAAGCTTATATGTGTTGTCTCTCAAAAGCAAATTTCCCTCCACCACATCAGCATATTTCTGTATATTCATCCAGAAGGCCTCCTCGGCCAAGTTTCCCCACGCTCCATTGCCACCATCAGTAGCTGGCGATCCTAATGCTCCTAGGCTCTCAAGTTCATCCCTAACAAGAATTGTCCCCATTGCAAACTGATCATCCGAGTTGTTACCCAAATCAATAGGATATACCAAACTTTTCGCAAGAACAGCTTGAGGTTGGTCAAATCCCGAAGCAATCAGTAGAGCCTCCAGTTCACCAACTCCAGACAATTCAATCTTATTCACTGGAACTATCCGCGGAGGAAGGAATGACTCATCATCATCCATTGTAGAATATGGATCACGTCCTCCACCCCGTACATATGCCTCAACATCACGTCCGATTGCTAACATTGCTGATCGTTCCCATGTGGCAATAACAAGCACTCCACCAGGGACAAGGACACGATATGCCTCGGCCAGAGCATGCGGCACATTCGAGGATAGGTTGTATCCATAGCAGCATATTATAGCATCAAAAGAGTTGGAACTGTAGGATGACAAATCTGTAAGATCTGCGATGGACTTTGTTAAATTCTTTGGTGGAGGCGGTAGAAGTGGCAAGAGATTGCTCGATGATGATAATGGTGCTACTGCTTGTATTGTTGCATCATCCCCTGCTATCGCTGATAAGATACTATTCTTCTTACTTAATCCACCAATACCAACATCAGTAACAGCAGCAGTTTTACTAATAGCCTCATCCACAAGTATATGTACAGGAATAGCCGCAACCGCTACAGAACACGAATCCGTGCAATGTACCGCTGCAAGAGGTAATGCATGAGCAATTGTCGTGCCAGGTTCACCACGAGGCCCGCTTGCCAAATCGAGGACACGAAATGGTGGTGCTGCTGCTACTGCTGCTGGCAGAATTGTTGATGCAATACCCAACTCCTCATGAGTTCTTGCAATCTCTTCTGCTGCATTGTCTTCCTTCTTCAGTTTGATTGCATCTTGCACATCCACCCAACTATCGTATGATCTTGAACAGCAGCTAAAATGGCCTGCCATGGTCCAAGTGGATGGGCATGCTGGATTGAAATACGATGATACACTCCATCAAGAAGAACACGTGTTGCATCTTCTTGTTGCTTGACTTGAGCGGCCGTCTCTTCCTCTGTTAATCTGCTGCTGCTGCTATGGTTATCATTGCTACCAAAGAAGGAGAAGAACGATCTGTTCGTCGTTTGCAATATGTTCTTGGGCGCTGGGACACTAGCCTGCTGCTACGGTGGCAGAATGCAGCAAGATGAACCATTTATCATTCCTCTCAAGCTTTTTATTAGTGTGATGTGCAAATCGTCATGCTCCATACTCATGTACTGGTATGCATCATTCATTTTGTGTAATAATACATGGCGACCACTGCCCTCATCCCTCAAAGAAGTTGTCACTTCTTGGTTGGCTTGGCGAGTTGCCGGGTGGCGGTCGGGCGGTGGATTTGTTTTTCTCTGGATAGATACTGGCATGTTCAAAGGAGACGATTTCCTAGCAGCAGACATCCCAACGCATTCCCCACGTGTAATAATCATCCTGCCGAGATGATTGTCCACAGTGATGAGGCACCATAGTGGAGTGCCTACCATCCTACATCACTTCATCGTCATTCTCGTCATCTGTCATCTGTCAAAAAGTGGGCAGCTCCTTCGAGAGCGTCAACTCGCTCTTTTTAGGGGCTCAACGTCCTATCTAACGAGGTTGTTTTTTGCCGTGCGCGCACGTCCCACGTGCGCGTCATTTTATCATAGTTAATGTCACATATATGTGCCCATACTTGTGCTATGTTACGACGAGCTCTCGCTAATTTTAGCGATCCGACAACCGATTTACCCCAAACCCCCCTGCGATATCAAACCCTAGGCTGGTTGGTACTGCCATAAAACTCACCCTAAATGGTTACAAGACGATATGATACCCCATTTGACCCTCCGTAGTCAAGCCCTAGGCTGCTTGGTACGGTTTGTTCATTTTGTTAGTGTTGTGTGTGATGATCGGACAGACGGCGCACGTGGGACGTGCGCGCACGTGAAAAAACAATCTCCTATCTAACACTTCAGATACTGGTAACGTATTATTGTACTTTCTGTGAATTTTTCACAGCCCAATGCCTGCCAGAAAAGATCACTTCAATAATCTTCCACCATGCCGTTGATTAGCCGCCTACGCCACCTTCCTACGGCCATGGCCGATGCAAGTATTCTCGGGGTTCTTGTTCTATCATCTGCTGCATCCGGCAGCTCTCTAGCCCGACACTCCATCAAAGTCCATTGAGTGTGCAACTACTTCCCCCTCCTCTAACGGATTTACATTGCTGTACTTTCCAAACAAAAATATCTACGGATGCAACAATTGTGGCTTTAGTTCTGATGGAAATAATGTTCCTCCAGTCTTTTATGAGGAGCGTTGGGATATGAGGTACCAGGAGCTCGTGGCGTACAACGATGAGCATGGCGATACACTCGTTCCAGCTAAGTATCCTGATAATCCACAACTGGGAACGTGGGTCAATGAACAAAGGCGAAATATAAAGAACATAAGTTGACTACAGAGCGTATAGACAAACTGAATGAGATTGGCTTCGTTTGGGACCCATTTGAGGACTCCTGGAACGAGATGTTTCAACAGATCGTCGAGTACAAAGATATACATGGCGATACACTCGTTCCAGCTAAGTATCCTGATAATCTACAGTTGGCAGTGTGGGTCGATACACAGCGGCAAAAGAGAAAGAACAATAAGCTGGCTCCTGGGCGTATAGACAAACTAAATGAGATTGGCTTCGTTTGGACCCATTTGAGGACTCCTGGAACGAGATGTTTCAACAGATCGTCGAGTACAAAGACAAACATGGTGATACACTCGTCCCAGCAAAGTACCCTGATAATCCACAACTGGGAACGTGGGTCAATCAACAAAGGCGAAATATAAAGAACAATAAGTTGACTACAGAGCGTATAGACAAACTAAATGAGATTGGCTTCGTTTGGGACCCATTTGAGGACTCCTGGAACGAGATGTTGCAGCAGCTCATAGAGTACAAAGATAAACATGGTGATACACTCGTCCCAGCGAAAGTATCCTGAAAATCGGCAGTTCGGAAACGTGGGTAGTTACACAGCGATATCAGCATAAATGCAAGCAAGGTGGAAAAGACTCTCCTCTGACTGGTGAGCGTATACGCCAAACTGAATGAGATCGGCTTTATTTGGGACGCCAAAGAAGCAGCATGGGAAGACATGTTGCAACAGCTAAAACAGTACATAGATGAGCGTGGTGATACACTCGTCCATCAGAGTACCACGACAATCCGCAGTTGGGAAATTGGGTGGCAATGGCAACGAGTTCAGTATAACCGTAGACAAACAAGACATAACTATCCCAGATGACTGACGAGCGTGTGGGCAAACTGAATGAAATTGACTTTGTTTGGGATGCTAAGGAAGCAACGTGGGAAGAAAGATTGAAAGAGATCGTGGAGTACAAGAATGAGCATGGCAATGCACTCGTCCCATCAGAGTACCACGACAATCCAGCAGTTGGGAAATTGGGTGCAATGGCAACGCGTTTCAGTATAACCGCAGACAAAAAGGACAAGCATCCAATCTCACCGATGAGCGTGTAGCCAAACTGAATGAGATGGGGTTTGTTTGGGAGCCATTAGAAGCAGTCTGGCAAAGCAAATATGACAAGCTTCACAACTTCTACAAGAGATATGGTCACACGAAATTCCTCTGGGGGAACAAGAGCATAAAGAGCTGTATGAGTGGTGTATGCGTCAGAGGTATTCGAAGAGCCCACGGCAGAGATATGATCAATTGAAGAAGGTCAACTTTGATTTCTTTACTCGAAAGATATCGAAAGGGTCCAGCCTAATAGAAAATATGATCATCTATGAGCTTGAGAGGATGGGCCATGAGTTTTGATATGCTGAATAAGGTATTCTTCAATGTGAAAAACGGGTACCGACCCGATGGAGTTATGTTTATTGATGAGGCATTTGTCATCTTCTTTGAGGTAGACGAGAATTATCACGGAGACTCACGCTATCCTATCAAAAAAGAGCTTAGCAGAATGGTTTGCACTGAGGAGAGAGGCTGTAGCGCAAGGCTATGATCAGGTTACATTTGTTCGGATTGGGCACAGGTGAGCAAAGGAAAGTTGATGAGAGGCAGCTTGAGTTTGTGAGCAAGCACTTGCATGAGCTGAAGAGTAGTACGCAACCAAAGCCCTGACTTCAGCGTGCACTACATTGATTATCCAGGAGAACCACCACCATGTGCTCGCTTCCCAAAGAACGTTTTGATGAAGCGAACGTCTTGAACTCACAGCTATAGTATATCTAAGAAGGCTCATCCACCATCAACTTTACTTAACGCATCCTTCAACTTGGGTAGCCAATAATTCTCGACCTTTCGATTCATCCAACAATTACAGAATTTCCCCATTCTCATCCTTAAATACATTCTTAGTATGTAGTGCATCAATGAATGGCACATCATCCTGGACAGGGTATTCCTACCAAGCAATTAGCAGGTCCATTCAGTTTGCACTATTTTATCACGTGCAAACGTTTCACAGCTGGGACAGTCGTCTTTGCATGGATTAGTACTCCTTCGTTCACTTCATCCACGAAACGTTCCACTTGGGGATTGGTAGTCCTATCCCTGATGAATTGCCCTTCGGTATGTTGCTTCTCTCTAGCCATATCAGCAAGTAACAGTTGAATAGTGCACAAAATGCGACAAAAACAAAATCCGGGCGATACAATTGCTCTCATGGCACGAGCAAATCTATCTGGCTTGGGTGACATTGATATATTCACAATTGTACGTTTCCAAATAAGTCATTGATTCATTCTTTGTAAGGCATTGCTTGTTATTCTTGGCCATTTCATGTGTACACTCCTTCGCTCCTTCATCATACGTCGGCACCAAGGTACGAAGCAGTGGTCTTGCCCCTTGTACTACGAAACTTGAGCACACTCCTCCCCCTCCTCCTTATCAACCTTATCCAAAAATTTGTTTTCCAACTGGTATAATTTTCCCATGGGGGCACAAAAATATTTCATCTGGATCAATTGATGCGATCCAGTCTGTGCTTGGACCATATCGGGCACGACATGCAGCCTCGGCGGCATATTGACTAGAATCGTTCACCTGGATCATCGTGTGCTGGTCGATTATTGTTGCATATTGTAGTCTGGCCCATTCAATACGGGTAACTTTTGAAAGCAGGAAATAGATCCGTCACCGAGCTCAAGTCATCCAATTCGTGATCTGGCTCCTTCACTTGTTTGGTACCACTCCCAAAGTCGGGATCAAGTTCATTCTTCAATTGGAAAATAGTTGCATTGGCACCAGTATTATCAAAGATGTAAATGTGATCAAATCCAACCTCCAAATTGAACGCAATCCATTCACGTAATCGAGCTTTGCCATCAGATATGCGACGTTCGTTCCCACGACGTTGGTGGATGGCGGATGTCCAGGTGCATGCTACCAATCTATGTGGCTTCTTCTTTGTCTTTGTTGTCGTGTCAGTAATTGCAACACTGTCATTTAATTCCACATGCGGCTTGTTACAAACTGGCAAATTCTCCCACCGTCCCGAATCTTCAACTCGTGGTAAAACATGATTCTTTCCCCAACATTTTGGTAGCATTAAATGTCATTGGACCACCATGACCCTTGTGAAAGAAGTATCCATCCACATCATTTCGACGGACCAGGTGTTCGTATTGGTATTATATCCAATAGTAGCCTCGGCTGACCTCCATCATTGATGTTATCGTGTTGTTGGAGATGAGCAGGAACAGGACAATTAAACGCCAGAGGACTCAAACCAAAACAAGCCAAAGTCCTTTCCAGTTTCAACCATGGTCGGTTTTGACTTTCTCCAATTGATAAATTCGTAATTGTAATTGTATGTTGACAATGTCTCGCCTGCATATTGAACTGTTTGCTTTTTCAAGCGTCGATGGTTTTTGAAAGCGGCAAATGAACCGTGTTTCTAGTCCATCCTTGTCTGCTTCTTCGTGTGAACTTAGTCTATACTGAACATTATTGGATCCGCCACCTTCGTTTGTTGCAACATCATCACTAGTATGTACACGTGTCACAGCCACAGGTTGAAACAACGCCACCTGCCCCTCCCAATACTCCATATCACTCTTATGAGCCTTACCCTTGTGACACCGTCGTCTATTCTGTGCAATAATATTTACAGTGGTCCCATCATCCGATAGGAATAAGTCATGTATCCACGGTAGATATGGATCGAGGATTGTGGTACCGAATTGATCGATTGGTAGTAATGTTGGAATTTTGTTGCAATATGGATGTTGTTTAGATTTGTTGGTTGTTATGGTAGGTTAATTTTTGGGAAGCGTTGACGAGTCAAATCTTTCTTGTGCAACATTTTCGTCCGTGGCAATGGTAGTTTCTGTTTTCTTAGTTTTGATGATGGATTTTCATACCACTCATTATAGAATGAATCAGGCTCTGAATAGACTGTGAGAAAACGGGTGGCCAATCACCATTATTGTTGGAGGTAGTTTGTTTTAAACTTTGATGTTAGCTGCTGTAATGAAGTTGAGGTCAGGAGATGATGTGGGACTATGCGGCTGATGCTGCTGTTGTGCCGAATATTTCGTGCCATGCTATCAAAATGAATGGAGCGAATATTGTGATGAGTAGGCCGATGAGGAGAAGGTACCGAATTGACCTTATATGGCGTGCATTAAGCATTAGTGGGCGTCGTGACATCTTGTTTTATTGTTGCCTTTGAAAGCTCAGATGATGTATCTTGATTTAAAGAAGGGAATCCGCGGCATATTCGAGAGTAGGTAGAGAGAGAAGGAGAGGTAGGGGGGTCACCTTCGGTTTGGATTTTGGATTTTGTGACGGATTGGATTTTCTCAGAAATGCACTTTAGGGGCTAATGTGTTTGCTTTGTAGTTCTATCTACTCCTACCAAATTCGCGCATCTTGTTTTTGTGTACTAATTCACACGTTGCACGTATTAGTAACCACATGTTGGTACATTTGTACATAGTGGTAAGGTATGAGATCCATTCCTCCCTCAACCAAGTTCGCACTTCTCACCCCTACGGCACTTGTCTACTACATACACTATAACTGCAAACGGTTGGTGAGCGAACTACGCCGTTAATCCATTATCAACCCCATCAATCGCCATTATCTGCCGGAATTCCGCCACCGGCTCTCTTCGTTTCTCCAAAATTAATAAATTCAATCTACATACATTGTTGAACGCCGTTGTTCAAGTTCAAGTGCTGGTCTATCTGTTGCACTTCAAAAACAAAACAGCGTCTACTTACATCAAAGATGAGCGAGGAGGAAGACTTGGCCGTGCTCATCTACAAGTCTAGCAAGACGGCGAAGGCCAGGGCGGCAGCGGCGGCGGCTGCTGCTGCCGAAGAGAAGGGGCAGTTGAATGCTTCGTCTACGGGACGGCGAACTTCAACTCGAAAGAGATCGCCTACTAATCAAGTCTTTGAAGCATCGATAGACCGCCCCGGGAAGAAGAGGGCTGTAAGTAGGAAACGCGGACGGAAAATCTGTTTGTTCTGCTGATGAATGCACAACTCTTGTCATCGGCGGAGGAGTGTGTTTCAGACATAAGGCAAAGAAGAAGAAACGATGTAGCAGTGAAGGATGCACTAATCAAGTTGTCAATGCAGGAGTGTGTAGGAGGCACGGTGCAGAGCTCAAACTATGTAGCAGTGAAGGATGCCCAAATCTAGCTCAGAGAGGTGGAGTGTGTGTTAGGCATGGGGCAAAGAAGAAAACGGTGTAACAGTGAAGGATGCAATAATCAAGTTGTCCAAGGAGGAGTGTGCAGAAGGCACGGCGCAGAGCTCAAATAATGTAGCAGTGAAGGATGTACAAACGCATCCAAACAAGGAGGAGTATGCATTAAGCACGGGGCAAAGAGGAAAGTGTGTGGACAGTGAAGGATGTACTAATCAAATTATGCAGTAGTGAAGGATGCCCAAATCTAGCTCAGAAAGGTGGAGTGTGTATTAGGCACGGAGCAAAGAAGAAGACTTGCAGCAGTAAAGGTTGTACGAATACTGCTCAGAAAGGTGGAATTTGTAAAAGGCATGGGGCAGAAAAATAAATATGAGTAACCGAAGCCAAACCTCTGTCCTCTTCATGCGGCGGAGAGTTATCATATCTAACATTATTCCTTCGATAATTTGAATCACATCATGGACCAGGGATCGATTGTTTAAACGCAAGTATCCAATCTTTTCGATCAAATCACAATGAAGATTTTTATCGTTCACTTCTTTCCTCTGCTTAGTTGCCATTACAGTGGTAGGAAGTCAAAAGCTCCATTTCTTCGGGCTCTCGCTCGAAGAAGAGAAAGCGGTGTGGACATACCGAAGCTGGGAACCAGCTGAGAAAAAGGATAACTTGTGCTGCCCTGAAAATACCGGATATACCTGGACTTACGTCATGGACATGTGTCAAGAGCATGGCAGTTCAATGAGAAGCATGTCCAGTGTAGGTGTTGAATTCTCCAAATTCTTCTTGTGGTACTTCAGTCGGTAATGAGTGTGTAGCATGGAGCAAAGAAGAAACGAGTATGTAGCAAGGAAGTATGTGCTACATTACAAAGCCGACG
The DNA here is from genome assembly GCA_018806925.1 of Skeletonema costatum. Lineage (NCBI taxonomy): Eukaryota > Bacillariophyta > Thalassiosirophyceae > Thalassiosirales > Thalassiosiraceae > Skeletonema > Skeletonema costatum. Next base: position 99,718 of record JAHBBA010001257.1, read on the forward strand.
AAACTCTGCCATCATATCTAATATTATTTCCTCGATAAGTTGAATCACATCAGAGATAAGTATGGTCACAATGTAGCAATCGGGGATCGACTGTAAACGCAAGTATCCTTCCCTTTCAATCAAATAACAATGAAGATGTCTCTTTCTCTCCTCTTCCTGCTCTGCCTAGCTGCCATGGCTTTAGATGCTAAATTCCTTCAGCACTCGCTTTAGGACGAATCTGTGGACGCCGAAGCCCGGCAACAAGCTAAAAATCAGGACTCCATCAAGAATGCCGCTCTAGCCGGATAATCCGGATTCCGGATAAATGAAGAGAGATGATAGCTTTGATTTAGAGCAAAGGTCAAGCGATGCAGGAGTGAGGGATGCACAAACATAGCCCAGAAAGGAGGAGTCTGCATCAAACACAGGGCATTATTGACGGCAGAAAGATATGCAGCACTGAAGGGTGTCCGAACATTGCTCAGAAAGGAGGAGTGTGTAGTTTTCTACGACGGATCCATGGCTTTTGGATCAGACGAGAAGACTAGTGCAACTCAGTCTCTACCGAAGCAGCGCACTTTTGATGCTTCACACGACAGAAGTACTGGTGTTCCTACAGAGGTAATAATCTGCCAAGAAACGGAGAAACTTGTCGCCTGTCCCGTGCATTTGCAAGCTACACGCGAAAATATCTTCTGAACGTGGATAATGTAAAAGATTTTTGCAGATCACGCACGGAAAGATTCAACTGTGTTGCGACGCTTGTTACTCTGACCTTGGCTCCTTTGAAATGTATCTTCTCTTGCTGGTGGACGAAAGCTTTGGCTGTGGAGCTACATAAGTAGCAGGGCAAAATTACTTTGATTTGGGGGCTAAAGATGTGATGACGTCAGCACTAACTTCAAGAAAATGGTGTCTTGCTTGCCTTGCTCCGTTGTTTGTTGTTGCTGTCAACTGCTTTCTGCTTATCTGTCGGGATTGTTATTACACTGCCATGGACTCATAGTCATATACAATTCAGAATCATCATGCTATTCAAATCTGCACTCACCGTCGTCATCGGCTTGGCAGCATTCCTGCCGACAATCTCAGCCTTGGCAGCAAGACGATCAATTCAACAACCACAACTTCAAACACTTCCAATATCACCCACCGACAACATTACAGGACTTCCTTTACTGATTAAAAAGATTGGGTTAAAGCTAGGTCGTGGAAAACAATTACGAGAAGAGGTAGTACACAAATACTTTCACGGGGTAGATACACAAAACATCCCTCAAATAGTCGAATGCTTTCATCCCGAAGGGGCAATTATTCGAGATACATGCAGTCCTAGCCAATCGAGATGTACCCTACGATCAAGTTGGAAAGTTGGTATCCCCTGAATTCCTGGGAGAACGTTGTCGTGAATTCTTAGCCGCTCATCCAGATTGCAAAGTAAAATTCCATCATGGACCAACTTGTGGACGTGGATTAAATAACAATTGGGTGTATGCACATTGGTATGAAGAGGGGACGTTTAGTGGAAATTCGCAGGGGATTGAACCGGATGGTTCACCGTTGACTGTTCAGGGGCAAACGAGATTCTTGGTGGGGAATGATTTGAAGATAAGGGAGATTGTGATTACGAGGACTTTTAGTCGTTGGGAGGAGGCTTTGCTGGAGAAGAACAGCAAGTAAATAGAGTGGTGAAAGCGCTGTTTGGCTCATAATTTAAGCTCTTTACTTTTTGGTCAGAGCATACACCAAATTTTTGCGACTGCTGTGGAATGACACGATTTATATTTGATTGTCTTCCCCTTCTTATTTCAGAATCATTCATGGCTCTCATTATCAAACTCGTATTGTATATCTGCTCCTTCACAGCCATTTTCATAATTCATATATTTGAAAATTAATTCTCTTTACCACCATTCGAAGACGATGATGATATCGCTCCAGCAGCTGCAGCATCGGCAGCATGTTTCTCCGCCCAATATCTTTGCATAGGTTCTTCAAAGATATATTTTCCAGATAAAACTCCTAGAAAGACTCCGACGACTATATTACCGCCTGTGACCCCCGTCCGTCGAAATTGACCTCCTCTATGTTTGATTGTTTACGGGTTGTTTTTTCATTTTGATAGAGATGTGAGATTTGAGATGATGATGTGCATGGCAGAAACTATAATTTCAAGACATGACATCACTGGAACTTACTTGAGGCCGAGCATTCTTTGAAACGTTTCAAACCGCGATATCATGATATATAGATGAGGTGAAGATAGATAAAAGATGAATGGGTGAATAAAGGCACGGCACAGCACTCTTCGTAGTAGCGAATAGCAAAGTTGGCCAGCGGAAATCGGAAATTTGTGGGGTCTTCGACTATTTACTGCACGCTGGTGGGCGGGCGGGGAGGAAAGGCAGGCGGCGAAGCGAGATGAATTAAATGACGTACTTTCATAGACACAAAGAGAGGATAATATCTATGCTGTCAAAAGAAGTCCAAGACATAAAGGTTGCTTGGATTTGGGATGGAGGCAAGATTTGATGCACCATGAGCCTTGTTATGTACTGCCCGCTGCAGCCGCACCAGTAGACCATCAACTCTTTCATTGATCGTCTCCTCTATTCACTATCATCACCAAACAGTAGTCGAGCATCTGCTGACTTTCATCATCGCATCTACTTCCGGTGACGACGACCTCCATGTCACGAAAATCTTGAAAACACAAACCGTAACCAACTAAGTCATTACCTAACAATCGAGCACCTGTTGGCTTTCATCATCGCATCTATCCACTTTCATCGGTGCTGGTGGATTCTATCCACTCAAAATCTTACAACCACGACCCATAACCGTAACCATCAGTGCATATCATTCACTCAGACATCATCAATGGTGAACACACCAACACAATTTACCCCACCCAACATCACGCAAATGCGAGCATTTGCCTTCTCGGCAAAGCCGTTTGCTTTGCTATCATTTCTATCCTCGTTATGGATAATATACAGCCTTCTCATACGATGCGGCAAGAAGAGGCTGACCATGTATCATCGTCTTATCTTATCAGCTGCCTTTTGTCTCAATATTCTATCATTCTGTCTCTTTTTGGGCACATGGGCCATGCCAGTCGGCACGCTCTGGGTCGTTGGAGCAGCCGGGAACGAAAATACATGCACTGCTCAGGGATTCTTATACGATTGGGCTTACGTTGCCTTCCCCTTCTACTACGCCTCCTTCAGTGTGCTTGCGTTGGTTTCAGTGAAGAATAATTTCAAAGAAGAGAAATATGCATGGATTGAAAAGTGGATACACCTTGGGGCGTACGTCCCTCCTCTGATATTTGTCATTTATGCAACTGTGAAAGGCTGGATTAAGGCGGGAGTTGCGCTTTGCACTTTTACGTATTATATTGAAGTCGACGCTGATAAGTCGCATCGGATATGGCATGTAAGTCTCGCTCTTCTACAATGCTGTGATGCAATCCAATCTCACATCATCTCTTCTAATGCGATCTGCTCACTATTTTCTATCATCTATGCTCCATTCTCGCCCTATCTCCTCTTTATTTCATACAACAGAAAATCCTCATGGGAGTTCAATTTGTAGAATTGCTTGTGGCTACAATCACAATAGCGTACCTTTGGTTCAACTTTACCAAGATACAATCATCAATCGATGCAGCCATTGGAATGAAAAAAAATAAAGGAAGAAGCTAGAAAGCAGAGGACAAGGGATGTGGCGATTCAATCAGGCATTTACTTAGTTTCGTTTTGGTTCATGTACATTGCAAATATTGTTTCCATGTTTATATATTATTTCTCGGATCACATGCCGTACAATACTGAGATTGTTGCAAATATAATCACTGGGACTCAGGGGATTATTCTACTGGGTGTTTATTACGGGGTAAAACAAGATGACTGCGTTAAATTACCGACTCGGGTTTCTATCCATGATGAGAGATATGACACGGTGTCCAAGATCAGAGCCAACGCTACCAATCAGGACGAAAGACCGAGATTGAGCATATTGAATCCGTGCACTTTCAGAATCTTTGATGGTACTCCTGCTGAGGATAGTCCGTGGGCAGCATTCCTGGAGGATGACATTGAGTCGTTTGACGGCGATGAGATAAATACTCAATCTTCGGAGGCGGAAGGAATCAGTAACAGAGCACTACTTGAAGCAGAGAATGATCTGACGACAGGTCTGTTGGGTTACAATTAGGATGAGATAATTGTATTCTTCCGACGTATTATTTACTACGTGTCAATAGAGAATCCATACATGAACTGCCCAATGCATTTGATTCGATATTGTCCAATTTCTGTGTCAGATTCGGAGGTGCAGCGGACACTCTAATTGACAACATCAACAGAAGTATGGTGCTGTAACGACAATATCATCACAACACGAAGAAAATGCTGCTACAATTGAAGCAGCAAATAAGAAGAAGTTTGGTCGGCACCTGTCACAAGAAAGGCTCACTTCGTACAATCAAATAGTTATTCATATTCACTTGATCAAATCGAACAGGTAGAAATGGCGGGGTGTGCGAGTGAAAGCACAACGGCAAGTTCAGCGAGGCAGCGCCTCTGCTGCGCACTTCCTCTCTACTCTCACAATCTCAACAACCATGGCAGCCACCGACAACATAGACGATGTGGAGGCAGTCATCGGGTACAGATACAACACTGACCGTGGCCGCGATGAGTTCCTCATAAAGTGGGTTAACTTCGGCGAAGATTATAATTCATGGGAGCCAGCTACGAATCTGAGCGATGTCTCGGCGGAGCTAGCGAGGAAATATCAAGAAAAGATTGATAATTTACCACAGCCTTCCCTTTCGTATCGACGTCAGGCGAGGCAGCTGCTGTTGAATATCTTCCAGCGAGTGTCATGCGCTGCAATTGATATATTCTTCCGGTTGTGCAAGTACAACTTCACCCGTTCCTTCCACTACATCTCGTTGATAAACCATCAACGCACCAACAACGGAAACGGTGCAGGTCAATTTGACCTCATCCCGAAACGGGTGAAAAAAGTCTTCATCAAGAACAATCGCGAAAAGACGCAGCTAGAAGTCACTGACGAAACTCTTCTTGGTGAACTCGATGATATACCTGCATTGAATCAGAAGGACGGAGGAACAAACACCAAGCAAGGCGCCGCAACCCCGAAAAAGTTGTTGGAAAAGGCTATTGATCTTACAGGCGACAGCAGCGACGATGATGAAAAAAAGGAAGATGAAAAAGAGTGCCTTTGCTGCTTCGGTGACTACCCAGTATCTGCGTTGAAACAGTGCTCGGCCGGAGAGAACCATAACGTCTGCCGAGATTGCATTCAACGCTACGTCTCCGAGCAGCTTGATGGCAACGGAAGCACAGTATTCAAGTGCATCGTATCTGCAGAATGTTCATGTAAATACTCTCTTAGATTCCTCGACCAAGTGCTGACTCCAAGGCTCAAGAAACGTGCAAATGGAATGGTGGCTCTGGAAGAGATAAAGAAAGCAGGAGGAGGTGACGTTTGGCAGTGCCCCAAGTGTGCACACATGGGCTTTGTTGATGGAAAACCTAAATGGGTTCATTGTCCTGAGTGCAATGTGAAGTATTGCACAAGTTGCAATGCCAATCACGCCGGCCTCACTTGTAAGGAGTTCCAAAGGCAGCAGACGATTGGAAAAGATCCGAAGCATCTTGCTGCTGAGGCAATGTCTCGAGCGTGCACACGCTCTTGCCCTCACTGTGGTCAGGATTACATGAAGAGTGACGGGTGTAACAAAATTAGATGCAAGTGCGGAAAGCTTTCATGTTATTTATGCGGCGAAAAGATTGCTGATTACTCTCACTTTTGCAATAAAAAGAGATGCGCTTGCGGCAAGTGTAAACTCTGGACAAGCACGGAAGAAATGGAGTGAATCGATCAAGAAAAGCGACAACAAGCTGGCCGAAAAGTTCTTCTCGATCAAGGTATCACAAATGAGGAGGAAATAGCCGCCATCCTAAGTTCACTTGATGAGGAAGAAGATGATCAATCGGTTGATACTGCTGCCGCAGTTCGAAAAGGCAGAGCTGGCAATCAGAGGGCACCAGGTGCTGCAGCTCGTCAGCATCGTCCGGTGGATGTACCTCCTCTGATTGACGCACAGATTGACAGGTTGGACGCACCACTCCGGGACCAAATGGATTTGCTAGGTCCCAACCCTCGACCTCAGCAGGGGATCGAGTTTGGAGCGGCTGCACCCCAGAGAGCCGACCCACCAGCTGCAGCTGCAGGCGAAAACCCCTCTTTCCGAGCTCAGAATGATTTGTTTGGTCCCAACCCTCCACCTCAACAGGGGGTGGTATTAGGGGCTGTTGCTCCCGCACCTCGAAGAGCTGCTCCTCCCCAACTGGTAGATGGCCTTCTCAACCCCCTACCTCAGCAGGGGTATGTTGCGGCTGTGCCACCTCCTACGCCACATCGGAGAGCCGCCCCTGGTTATCAGAGGGCAGCTGCTGTTGCTGGAAACCCCGCACTCCGAGACCGGATTGAGGAGGCTGCAATTCGCAGAGATGGAGGCGGAGCTGGTAGTCAGAGGACAGCAGGTGGGATCAAGACTCTGCCGCTTATTATGCTCGTCATACTTACTGGAACAACCATCTTGCCCGCCCTATTCTACATGGGTGAATACCTTGGTGCAATGATCCAAAAGAAGCATGATGAGTTGTAAGTGTTGCAGTCTGAAATCATTAATTGGGGGTATTTAGTACATCGTAGAAGTAGAAAGATGGCAGATATCAAGAGAGAATACACACATGCTGCAGACACATTTTCAGTCAAATTGAGAGTGAGTGAGTTATACAATACTAGCATTACCACGCTTAGATGTTAACCTATAGCTACAATTTAGAGGTAGATCCTTCACATTATGAGCTCATATCGACCCATCGAGACTGTCAGCGGCGGGATTTGGTGGTGCCGATGATTCTTCTGCCCTACACTACCGAATCGGTTCACCATGGTGTCGCACCCTCAGAATGAAGGCCTCTGTCATAAATGGGACTCCTCTTGAAGGAGTCCTCTGCAGCATTTATGCATGAAATGCAGACTCCCTTACAGAGGAGTCCCATTTACGACAGAGGCCTTCTTGAGGGTGATGGTGTCGGTGACGTGTAAAAATGAGCAAAAATGAGTTTTGGATGACCTCGCGTAGAGGTTTTCTACGGTCGGAATAGTACAAAAGTCGGGCAGGCCACAGCCATCCAACTCAGATCATCCCGCGAGGCTCCAGACACAGAGGGTCTCACCTTACAATATTGCTATTGCATCATTCACCTCATCGTAGGGCTATGCCATCTGTTGCCTCGCCCCAATCCGTAGATATCACTGTGAGCCTTTGGCACGATCATCATTAGTTGCTAAACACACCCAGCAACCCCTCTCACTCCTCCAGAGAGATCGAAACTAAACCGATTGGAATCGACCTTCCTACACAATAATCATGGGTAAGAAGACAGGCGGAAAGAAGAAGTCGAGCACAAAGCTCATGCAAGAAATTGCGGACAGCGCGACACTTGACGACGTCATCAATGACGACGAGTACCTGATATCAACGCAGGACGATCAATGTGTCGAGGAGCGCCGTTTCCTGTGGAAGATTGACGATGGAGCACGGGGGTTTGGTACACGTGAAATGGATTCGAATGATCAAGCCTTCATTGACATGCCCGACAAGAAGTTGCTCGGGTCGACGAAGCACCAAGGTAAGTTGTATTGCTCTGAAATCGTTCTAATTGCTCGCTTACAATCTACTAACACACTTCCATCACCCATCTTTTAATATATAGTGAATTACTCCGCTACCAAGTACATCAAACCATGACGTACGGGAACCAAGTCGCAGCAATTGCCGCCGCGGGCTGGGTTCACAACAAACAAGGGAAAGGGGGGATCAAAATTTGCTCTGTAAACATGGGAGAAGCAAAGGATGATCTAATGAAAGCAAGCAATTGTGTGTCTTTAGTTTTTGCAGATAGTTTTGTGGGAATATGGTTGTCAGAATGACGTGGGTGCTACTGTGCTTTATTTATATAGAGCCAAGGGTGCTAACTGAACATGACATCATAAAGGCAGCGATTGTGTGTCTTTCGTTTTTGCAGATAGTTTTGTGGGAATATGGTTGTCAGAATGACGTGGGTGCTACTGTGCTTTATTTATATAGAGCAAAGGGTGCTAACTGAACATGACATCATAAAGGCAGCGATTGTGTGTCTTTAGTTTTTGCAGATAGTTTTGTGGGAATATGGTTGTCAGAATGACGTGGGTGCCTACTGCGCTTTATTACTATAGAGCAAAGGGTGCTACTGAACATGACACCACGGGTTCGGTCTGAAATTCGCAGAGACGGAGGCGGAGCTGGTAGTCAGAGGACAGCAGGTGGGATCAAGACTCTGCCACTTATTATGCTCGTCATACTTACTGGAACAACCGTCTTGCCCGCCCTATTCTACATGGGTGAATACCTTGGTGCAATGATCCAAAAGAAGCATGATGAGTTGTAAGTGTTGCAGTCTTGAATCATTAATTGGGGGTATTTAGTACATCGTAGAAGATAATAGAAAAATCATATCATACACATAGGAAATTAGGTAATGTTGCATTATCACTACCTAGACATCATTGAAGATATAAGAGAGAATACACACATGCTGCAGACACATTTTCAGTCAAATTGAGAGTGAGTCACTAGCATTACCACGCTTAGATATTAACCTGTAGACAATTCAGATTTATCGGAGCATATTGAATCCGTGCACTTTCAGAATCTTTGATGGCATTCCTGCTGAGGTTAATCCGTGGGCAGCATTCCTGGAGGATGACATTGAGTCGTTTGATGGCGATGAAATAAATACTCAATCTTCGGAGGCGGAAGGAATCAGTAACAGAGCACTACTTGAAGCAGAGAAGATCTGACGACAGGTCTGTTGAGTTACAATAGAGTGAGATAAAAATGTAAAACAGATTATTCATTATTACCATTAGTGCCAGAAGGTCTAGGGCCAATGATTGGGAGTAAATGTTTCCTGATGAAGGTTCTGCACTCGTCATCTCCTTTCAAGTGCGCAAATTTCACTCTCCTTGGACCTAACATCGATGACTTCGCCTTCAAGACAGACAAGAAGTTGGTTGTCTCCGTTCCGTGGCCCTTGTGTGGTGGCCGAGGATGGATTCGAGAGAAGGTCGAGTCTCTTACGTTGACTATTTCGTGATATCCAAGATTCCATCTTCCCTCACTTGATTTCTCCTGTACCAAGCTGCCAGAAGCTCCAGTCACATCATCAAGAAAAGCTATAAACTCATTCACTAGTCTTGGCTTTTCATCGTACTCGATATCATTCTCAATAATGATTGTAGTATCGTACGTCCAAGTTAGTGCCCTGGGAGGTATCAGATCTATGTACTGTGCAGTCTCTTTATAAGTTCGATAGTAGTAATCAGGACGTGAATCAGCTCGAATATGCTCTCCGTGTGGGTCATTTTGTCTACTCGATTGAAAATCTTTCAAGCTTTGAAAGCATGTATCATTGACATGAGATCGAAATATACGTATCATGCCTTCATGAGGAATTTGTTTGTCCTTACCTCCACCATCTGGTATTGCCGATCCTTTGGGGATGTAGACCAGCTTGTGATACAGCCAGCCGTTGTCCTCATCTTGCTTGAGCTGCTTTCGAAGAAAGTCCCAGCGTAGCTGTGCTCTTACGAGACCAAATGCGTTGTTCCATAGCTGTTAATACAAGAGGAGAGAAGTTTTAGCTAAAGGATGCAACATGAAATATCATGACAACCAAACAGTCCGTACCTTCGAGACGAAGCATTCATTCGAGTAAAACTCCGTCAAAGTTGACGGGTTTCGCCTTGGACATAAGAACAAAGCTATATGAAATGAAATGTCATCATTACCAATTACGCTATCAATCAGTGTGGCCATGATGATGTTGATCGAGAGATGATTGAGAAGGTTATAGGAAGTCGAGCTGGATGCGAAAAATGTGCATTTAAAGAATTCTTGATTGATGCCGCCACCTACCACCCGCCACGCACCACTTCACTGATGTTAGTTCTCGAAGAAAAATGGCGAACGAAGATTCGGTAGCTATTGCTCTGGTCGATTTGATACCATTGGATTGGTGATCGAGGAGAACAAAGAATGAGGAGACAGTTAGTAGGTAGGTGGTTCGAAACTTTCAAAGTGAGGTCCCGCCATTTTCCGAATTCTAAACATTCGTAGATTCGCTGTAATAGTGAATCGACGAATCCTCTAGTAGCTTCAGTAGGACTCAAGGTGCTACGCCAGGAGTAGGTCCGAGGTGGCACGTGTAGATGGGTTATCGAGTCTATCGGTCGACTCAATCAAACATTTCTTCCCTATCCACCCACTATCCACCTCCCTCGTCTATCCTCCCTCAACTCTTTACACACCATGCGGAAATGGCAACGGATGCATCCATTTATTACACACCCACTTCTCCCCCGACAATACTGGCAATCCTGCATGTCGCAATTTAAGATCCACATTCAGAAACATGTTCTTATCATAACCCTTTGATCCAGGTCTCTCCATCGTATTCCACCAAAACAATGCGGATCCTTTCCGCGGCGATACTGCCCTGTCGAATTCATGGAAGAATGTTTCTCCTCCCGTAAATGTCTCGTCGTTGTTACTTAAACTTTCTTCAGATACATTGTCTTCAGAATCATTGAGATACATCAAGCACGTGGCCAATCTCCCCCCACAATCCATGTCATTAAATGAATCCAAGTGATCCGTGTGTATTTGAAATTCTTGCCCAGGCTGGTATCTCACCACTTGCATATTCTCAAAGTTTGAAGTAGGCAATCCACTTAGATTACTTACCCGTGCTGAGAATTCATCAAGTGGTTTCGGACAGTGTTCGGGATGAAGCCATGCCGTAGACGAAGTGCGTTGTTGAGATTTATCTTGCTTTGCCCCCATCGTACTTCGTTTCAATTGATTCTTTGCATTCTCACTGTTATCATATGCTTCCTCCGGACCTATTACAGCATTCATAATGTCATCGCAATGTTCTGTTGATAGAAAGCCATGCACAATTACAAGTGGGGGCTCCTCTGAAATAACCTCAATTCGTTGCAAATGTTGATCGATTGTTGGTGCGACATTATCATTTAGAGCATTGGATGCTGCATCATGATGCGAAACGTCGTTGAAGACAGCTTCGGATATAAAGTCGATTATTTCTTGTTCGTTTCTTGGTGCTCCCCAAAAGTTGCTTGTGCTCGTGCCATCAGCTTCTTTGGTTGATAATGTATCCAAGTAGCTCTGAGCCTGAGTAGATGAAAAGAGACTCGAGGAAGAGTGCACATGATGGTGCTTTGTGGGAAGGATAGGCGGCAGCCGTATTGTGAATGCAGTTGAGACGCCAGCAGTGGCAAGAAATATAGAACCAGCGAAGCAGCTTGTCGTCATCGTAGAGGAGATTCGCAGATGGTAGTAGCAATGAGAGAGAAGCAGCATGGAGTTTGTGTACATATTTTTTGTTCCGTCGCCTTGAAACGAGTGTGGCTGTGAGTACGTGGCGTGGTCGTTGAAATGGGGGAAAAGTCTGCAAATGTCACAACTTGAAGCATACATAGAAGGTACCTAGAACTTAAAAGATATGGTACAAATAGGATAGGTAGTTACGTAAGTAACCGCCCCCCTTGCCGCCGGGCGGACTTGGCCTTAGAGCTAGCTGCAAATTGAGCATCTGCAATGCCTGAAGGATTGCGTCCTGAGGATCGTGCAGTATCTAGGATGCAGCCGATGAGGAGAGGTTCAGAGGAAGATGGCAGCTGCCTACAACTACAACTCTCGGACGAATATGAAAGCTTCCATTGACATATTCCTATGGATCTCTTGCTCCTGGTTTACCTCAGTTGAGCAGGAGTAGGTGTTTGCGTTGACTCCCCACATGATGATCCAAAAGTGGTTTGGCGCCTATTCTGTAAGTGATTCCCAAACACTGTATACCTATGCTGCCACTGCCAAACCAAGAGTATGTTAGGCAGGCAGGATGTGTACGACGTGTAGTTTTGTTTTGTCATTGCTGCTTTTCATTCTTGTCTATGCTGCTCCAATATTCTGTAGTGTAATACATGCTTATCTCCATCCCCATCCATCATATAAGGCTCTTCCTAAAACGTGGCGCGTGGAGCATCCTTCGTGGGATACTTACTGCAGGAAACCACACCATTTCTCGTCCTCGGTTTTGGGTGCGATAGGGGCGGTAGGCCTTTCGTCGAGGACTCCCGTTTTCCAACAGCTCAAGAGAATCTGTCAATGCCCATCAGAATATGTCATCCACAGAAGTGTCTACTCCGTGCGAATTCTCATTTAAACTGTCGCATCAGACAGTCATTTAAGGCAGGCTTTCGTGAGGAGGCCGATCTATGTTTCTCTCCCACCGACGGAGTTCGCAGTTTGCGGGGATCTCCCTACTTTTGCCTTCACACCTCCTTACATAGGATCGCATCCCGACTGTGTACCATACTTTTTATAATCTGAACAAGGGGTTAAACAACATGCAATCGTCAACAAGAGCAGCGATGGAGGAGCTAGATTGTCTCTTGGTAAAAGAGCAATCAGTGCAGTATCAGATATCACCTACTCTTCTTTGGAATCTTAATGGAAAGGATAACAAGTGCAGTTCGCCGCTGCGTTGGCGGCATGCAATTTGCGATTGGTAAGGAACATATGTTCTATGAAACTATCTCAAATCTATTCAGTTGCAAACACTCATGAATATTTGATATCATCACATATCTCTCTCTCTCTCTCTCTCTCTCTCTCTCTCTCTGTTCAGGTATTATGATTTCGTTGACCACTTTAACTTTGATCGAGAGGTCGTCCTTTGATCGCTACACTTTGATCAACGCTGTTTCTCTCGACGATGATGAAAATGCCTTGAGCACCTATCACACTGTGGCCGTCACTGCTCTCTTCATCGCAATCAAGCTCCATGCGACATCGTGTGAGGTGGATGATCTTCAAGAGTTACGCAACCGAGCCCTGAGCAAAATGCTGTACGACACACCACAGCCGAAGACCATATTGGATATGGAAATGAATATGCTTCAAGCTCTGGAGTGGTCTGTGAATCCACCGACTCTTCATCAGTTTGCCTTCTTGTTCAACAAGTTTCATCCTTCACGTGAGATATGCACTGGATCAGAATCCTACATTTATGAGGCTACACGCTATCAAGTTGAGCTTGCCATCTTCGTCCCACAGCTGCTTGCGAAGTTCAATCCCTCCATCATTGCTCTCGCCGCAATGAAGAATGCCGAGGAGAAGATTGCTGCTGGCAATCCTCATATTCATATCCTAACTACGGATATGAAGCTATCATATGAAGCACTCACATCACGCACATGCGTGGTAGTGGACTCCACTGCAGTGGCGCAATGCCAGATGTTGTTGAAAAGAGTCTGCCCTGAACTACCAGACCTTGAACACTTTCACGAGGCAGTTACTCATAGTACTAGTATTGATATGCAGGAGGACAGAAATCTCGCAAACTCCCCAACAATTGTGGTCGACTTTTGATGTCATCTGAATAGATCAATGTATTATGCAATCACCTTATGATGGAGAATAGAATTGTAATTGTAGGACTTATTAATGTCTATGTCTTGTGATCTGTTGGCAACATACTATCACCATCGTTTTGAAGTATGAACACAACGTGGAGAATGCCACTCGTGCTTGTGGAGCATTGAATACATCAAAAGCTTGGCACTGTTTGTCGTCAGGAATCTAGCATGTGCTTTGGCGACTCCACTACCTCCATCTCCCCCCTATGCAATCTGCAAGGCTGACATTACTTTACCACTCTTCTGATCCTATTTTCCTCAACAGTCTCCAGAGAAGCTCACGCGCAGGCTCACTCCCAAGAGTGTAAAGAGAGAAGACGCCCTGCTTTCCTCTTCGCTTCGTAGAGATCCCAAATTCGACCGCACCAGCTCGTAGAGTACAGCATCCCGCATCCTCGACCACCAGACATGTCATTGGGTCCACAGAGCAAGGTTAACCTTGAAGTCGAGTTTGACTAGGACAAGTGAATCGTGACACTGAATGAAGGCCTTTTTCGGTTCGCAATTCGAGGCAACGTGTTGAGAGAGTTCTCACAAAGGGCCCTAAACGGTTCGCAAATCGAGGTAAAAGGCCTCATTCGGTTCGCACTTCGAGGTGTTGCGTTGAGTAAAAGGCCAAGTCGGTTCGCATTTAGTATATGTACTTTCTTTCTGTTCCGAAACCAGAAAAAATGCTTTAATTATGGACGTTTAGAATACCGCTTTCTTATCTAATATCGAACATTCGGGGCTTCCTTCTCACAATTCGACAGAACATAATGAGGCAGCTACTCATAGCACTATTATTGATATGCAGGTGGACAGAAATTTCGCAAACTCCCCAACAATTGTGGTCGACTTTTGATGTCATCATCTGATAGATCTATCAATGTGTTATTATACAATCACCTTGAAAGATTGACAATAGAATTGTAAGCGTAGGAATTAGTTAATGTCTATGTCTTGTTTGATCTGTTGGCAACACACTATCACCATCATTTTGAAGTATGAACACAACGAAGAGAGGAACAAGATGCTACTCTTGTGCTTGTAGAAATAATCAAATCTTGGCACTGTTTGTCGTCAGGAATCTAGCATGTGCTTTGGCGAATCCAATACCTCCACCTCCACGCAATCTGCGAATGCTGACTTACGTACTTCACCACTCTTCTGATCCTATTTTCAATCCACCATAGTCCTTCGCCCTGCTATGCTCTTCGCTTCGTAAATACGCAAAGATCCCGAATCGATAGCACCAGCAGCTCAATGAGTATCTCAACGCACCTACTTATCAGCACCCCCTCGAAGAGGGGTTCTTAGTTTATTTTTTCTACGCGCGTAACCTTGGTTTACGGGGTAAGATTTTCTGGACTATGTGCGTACGTGGGTACGTGCGTCAGCATAGTGGGTTGAGAACTCTCTGCAATTTCCGTTAATACGACCGGAAAAGCGTTTCATCCCATAATTATCTGGTGTACATAAGTAGACTGTAGTAGTATGCCAAAGTAAGTATGTTATGTAGCTCCTATGTAAAATTTTAGAATTATCGTACCACCATAAGCGAGCGAGGTCGTCGCGTCGGTACTAACTCGGACAAATGAATCGTGACTGAATGAAGGCCTCTATCGGTTCGCAATTCGAGGCAACGTGTTGAGATGAGAGAGTTCTCACAGAGGGCCACCATTCGGTTCGCAGTTTGAGGCAAAAGGCCACATCCGGTTCGCATTTCAAGGTTGTTGCAATGGTAAAAGGCCAAGCGGTTCGCATTTAGTGTATGTTCTTTCTTTTTGTCCCGAAACCAGAAAACATGCTTTAATTATCGACATTTAGAGTACCGTTTTCTTATCTAATATTGTAACATTCGTTGCTTCCTTCTCACAATTTAGACGGAAACATAGGCGACTCATTATCTAAGTAGCCAAATTACCTCAGACACGCCATCCAACAACGCACGCAAGTGGGGAGAAGGCCCGAACGATTTTTGGAGAGAAGCAACTCCACGCTTTCCATAATTATTATCGTCTTCAACAACACAATACATATTCGCAATTGGCAACGTAATAATAATACTCTCCCCCCATCTCCATCATCCTTCATCACTGCACGAGGCGTCACTCCATTGCAGCATCGACATACCTATGATGGGATATCATGAGAAGCAGCAGCTTTGGTGGAATTTTTCCATGGCAGAGTTGGGCAGCCTATTCCGAAAGGAGCAATCTACTTACAGGTATAAGATACATCCGGAATGGCACCACTCTATATCGATTCACTGGCGTCATAAGATTTTGTGATTGGTGAGCGTAAAACAATATATATTAATCCATTTCAGTGTTAACGGGAAGGTGTTTGCTCACGAAACTTTTTCATTATTTTTTATGCACAGGTGTTATGAATTCATCGATCACTACAACTTCGATCGGGAGGTGGTAGGAGTGGCTATTTACTACTTTGATCGTTACACCTCCAGCCAAACATCTTGCGAAGGTGTCCATACTAAGGACAAGTTTCAGATTATAGCCGTCACTTCACTCTTCCTTGCGATCAAGCTCCATTCCATGTCGGATAATTGTCTTGTCGAGAGCCGCTCCCAAGCTCTGGCTAGACTTCTCTATGATCACGTAGACCCACAGGAAATATATGAGATGGAGATGAACATTCTCGTATTACTAGATTGGCGGCTTAACCCGCCGACTCTTCATCAATTTGCCATCAACTTTTCTCAACTACATCCTTTGGGAGACTGTTGTTCCACAACAACGTCGTATCTATACGAAGCTGCACGCTATCAAGTTGAACTTGCCATCTTTTTCACCTGAGTTGCTGGCAACTTTTACATCCTCTGTCATAGCGTACGCAGCGCTCAAGAATGCCGAAGAGAAGATAACTGTTTGATAACCCTCATATCCTCACTCCCGATATGAATCAATCTTTTGAAGCACTAATGACAGATCCAACAATGACAATGACGTTGGATTCAACGGCTGTGGCACGATGTCAACTGTCGTTAAAGAGGTTGTGCCCTCAACTACCCGGCCTTGATGAATTCAGTGATACGGATACTGATGCCAGAGACATCCAACCCGACTATTATGTGCAAGAAGACACTCCTGATCCTGCCTCGATCTCTCCACTGAACGTGGCTTTACTATTGACTCGTGTTCAACACTTAACACAAACACAAACAGGACTCATGCTTAACGATTTGTACCATAGAAAATGCATTGTACAAAAGAAGAAAAGCATTTTAAGCAGCATGCAAATATCACTAAAGATAATTCTACTAAAGACAAAAGCAAATTACGACCTATATATTAAAGCTCCCTCTGGTACAAAGTATGAGTTTCACTTCAACAAGTACATACCAACTTAAGTACTTCTGAAGTTTTTCTGGCGGATCTTTTTTCATTTAAGTATGTATAGCAGCGGTTGCGGTAGCGGTATTGTACTCTTAGGTACTGACTTCAGTACCGGCACTTCATTGAGACCAGATTGTCTTCCCTTGAACTAGTTCGATGATAAGTACCGAAAGTTTAATGTAAATATAGGAAAAAGCCTAGAGTTTGTAAAGCCGAACGGTAACATAAGTCGGCATTTTTCCATCTGCAGTGTTTCATGAACATTTGTCGTGGCGTGATGAGGAAGCGAAGAGAGTCGAATTCTGACGCATAATTCCTGACGCACGTTTGGCCTACTGTACATACATAGCTGGAGTACCTATCTATCCTATTAATTTTCCAACCATACGAGTATATTCGTATTATGTAAGTAGTGTTTCTTGAGAGATAAATAAAGGAATAGAATGACGCCTTGGCTTGCTTGCTTGTTGCTTGGTAGAATCTTGTGAGCTAGATAGCTGAGGAAGGCAGGGTGCTTTTACTGTCGCGTCCTCATCTCAAGATGCTTCATTCTTCCGTTTGTTGTTGTTTTCTGGAGGACCATCGCAGTGATTCATTGTGGCCATAATCTCGCAAGATGAAGTAGTGTCTGCTCACAAGTTGAGTCATCTGACTTCAACTTTCATTCCATCATCATCTACTCCCAGTTTTGTTGCGACATCGTCATCAAGGTAGTTTGCAAAAATAATAGCTGCAGCGGCAGCTTTTTCAGGAAGAATAAAACACGTTGACACAGCTACTCATGTGTTGTGTTCGTCATCATCTCCCATATCATCGACATCACAACTCACATCACCGTCGCCATGGTCACCAGGCAAATGGAAGTTAACATTAGGTTTCGGTGTAGACGAGCCGAAACCAGATTCATCATCATTAGAACAAAATGAAAATAGAATACAATTGCACAAACTACTAGGAGATAATTGGGGTGCTGAGGGGGGTAGATTAGTACTTCCATTTGAAGTTTATTATTTCCTCTGAAACAAGCAGTACAGATAAGAATGGAAGGGGTCAAGCTAATCCATCGGTGGAAATGACATGGCTGGGCGGCAAACCAACTGGTTTCTATTCAATGTATACCAAAGGAAACTAATGGCGATGAAAGTGATGATGAGCAAATCCATCATGCAACATACATCAACAATAAAGGAGAGCAACGAGTACAAATCTCACCGGGATTGTGGAGAAACGAACACCACCCACACCTATACTTCCATCTTTCACCAAAATACTATCAGGACAAGCATCCTCACTCCGTATGTATCTCAAACTCGTTAATTCAATTGAACGTAATACAATATCCTTCCCAGAGGATCAACTTCTCTTATTGAAATCGAATACATTTCGTACTACTCAATATGCATCCGGAATACAAACTGTATTACCATATCAATATGTCAAAGAACAATCACAACAAGCTTTGGAAGAGCAGCTGAATCATGAGACTGGTGATAGACGATTGGATGGGAGCGATCTGCTAGAAACTGCGGCTGCCTACAAAGATATTGCTGCGTTGGTTATGGAGCGAGATGAACGTCGAAGGAGATGGAAAGAAGTAGAAGGTGTGTTACCAAAGATAAGCGGCCCCTCGATCAAGATTGGACGTGCAGCGACTACGGAGGAGCTACTCAATGACGAGAAGCGCTGGGGAATTTGGCCAGGTGACACTGAATTGATGACCGTAGAGCGAGGTGTTGTCCTAGCGGCAGTGTCGGCAAAAGAAGAAGAAGCAGTCCATATTCCCATGGATGCAAGACACCAATTCAGAAGAGATGGTTGTTGTGGGAAAGTGGAGTGCTACTCCATTATTTGATGAATAAAGCGATGGCTATAGCTAAGATAACGACAAAAATTATTAACTTTGATTGCTAGCAATTACTTTAGCAAGCATAATGAAGTATTTCATGGCCCCTTAGTCCGGCATCACAAGATCACCCGATTGAAATTAGTCGTTGTTAGAGTGATCATCAACCGCTGCTCGGCATGTGGCAGTGAAATCCATCTCCCTCAGAGAGAGTGGGTCAGTCCCTCGAAATATTTACAAGCTCAATGATCCTATCGACCCCCTTCCTGCAAACCAACACCCCCTCCATCATCCCCCCTCTTCCCTCGTCTACAGTGACGGGGAAATAAATAATTCTCAACCCAATAACCAACTTAGAACTGGTTAGGATCAGGCAAGTTAGTCAAGGCAGCGGCCGCAATAGCACCAAAAATGGCCAAACCTCCGACAGCCAAAAGAACACTTCCTGTCTTCTCCTCAGAGCTCTTATTCTCAATTTCCATCTTGGGCTCAATAGCCCATACATTTGACTTTCCGTCTTGGTCCATGGACACACCACGTTCAACGGGGTTCTTGTCATCTGCCATGGAAAGGGCTGATCTTGATGCGATCATATTGTTCTGTGGGACTGCAGGAAAAATAGAGAGAGATGATTGATTGAATGAATTCAACAAAAGAAGACGTGATGGTGTGAGTGAATGTTGTCAATTGTCGTTTGATTATTGTTGTTGTTAATTTGGTGCCAGAGGAATGTCGACGTCATAACAAATATAACGATATTCACATGTCCATTCCGCGTAGGTGAAACTCACGTGTGAAGGCATTGGCAGTTCCGACAAGAGTGACGGCGGCGATAGTAGCAAGACGAGTCATATTTGATTAGTTGTTGATTAAAGAAGTGTGCAAAAGCAGTAAATGATAGTGATGAGCGTGTCTACTGATTGATTATGATGAAGATGGTGCAGGAAGGAAGGTCGGCTTGTTGCGTGTTGCGTTGTGTTGGTTCTCTTGTGGACGCAGATTTTGGGAACACGTACACGTGACTGTTCAGTCCACAGTTGTACATAGGTGTTTTTTACCGACGGGACCAGGCGTTTCCCGTATCTACAAACTACTGTTATGCAGGTACAAAATATGTGTGCCCAGTAAGTATAGCTCTAGCATATCGCTCTCGCTCTCTCTCGCTCTCTCTCTAGAGAGCTACAAATATTACGAGCTTCTCTTGCTACTGATCCCAAAACATGCCTCTCATAAAAGTATGCATGGTTTGTTTCCTTCAGAAGGTCTTCATTACTAAGGCTAGACGAGAAGTATCCACCAAGAAGAGTTCACTTAGATTGAATTGCCACCCATTGTAGCACGTCAAGGCCTCCTAAGCTACGATTATGATAAGAACGCTAGACGTTCATCTTGCGTATACTGGATCACCAAAAGAAGTTGTGGAACTTTCAGTTTGTATATTGTTAGAAGCACGCACAAGGAGTTGAATTAAGTATGCAGTGTTCACTTCTATGTTCTACATATGGATCATTCTTCGAATAGAACGTCAAACGCCAACCAACCATTAAAAACAGAATGTATAGGTGGTTTTCGTGACTCGTTGAGGATGATGGTTTGCTGGGATCCGGGGTGCATTTCGTGATGGCTGGAGACATGCACCCCTACCTTACATGTACCTAAGAGTTATTGTCACTTGTCGTTTCCTGTCCGTGTGTCACTTCCAACTTGTCACATGCATAGAAAGTAGAAAGTAAATCCCGGACACGACACCTCCGCGCCGAAGAGAAAGGTGTGTCTGCCCCTTTGTCTTGCACAAGATGCTCCTAGTAGTCCACGGCTCGTTGGCTCTGGCATCTCCATCATGCCACATAGGGTGGATGTGCGAGAGAAAGGTGTGTCTTGCCCCAGGCCAGTCGTCTGATAGCTTAGTGCTTGCCGTAGTCTTGCCCAAGATGCTCCTGAGTCCACGGCTCGTTGGCTCTGGCATCTTCCACCATGTCCATAGTTCACATCCTCAATAATTTGCACCATGTTTGTCTCCAGATCCCTCACCCTCGCGTTGATTGCTTCTTCCGCCCATGTTGGCGCCTTCACGCCACCAAAGACGTCTATTGTTTCTACCAGAAAGTCTGTCGGTTTTCAGCACACTCATTTCGAGCACTCTCTCAATTTGGTCGGCAAGAGTAATGACACTCCTATCGATTTCTACGTAGACGAGACTATGAGAACGAAGAACGATGTGCCAACGAGTACCATCGCCTTAATTGGGTCCTCGCTGCTTAGCTTTGCTTACGTGATGCAAAGGCTGCAGATTTATCTGAACACACCATGCCTTAACGGAGGTCCAGGAGGATCAACCATTTGCGATGCGTCGTACTATGACTTCGCGACCTATTTCCGAGACCATGAAGTCATTTCATTTCTGCTTGTATTGACGCACGTCATTCCATTCGTTCTCTTGCCATGGGTCTCTAAGCAGGTCAGTGAAGTCGGACCAACCATCCAGAAAGATTTCGAGGGTTTCAACCCCTTTATCAGTAAGTTTTTGTATTGATTATTTTCTTTGTGTTGCTTCTACATTCGAGAGCTCAAGCAATGTGTTTTTACTTCATTTTATAAGTGCAAATGGCGATGGCATGCATAGGATTCGGCTTGTCCTTGGAGTTCGGATGGCACGTTGCCGATA
The DNA here is from genome assembly GCA_018806925.1 of Skeletonema costatum. Taxonomy (NCBI): domain Eukaryota; phylum Bacillariophyta; class Thalassiosirophyceae; order Thalassiosirales; family Thalassiosiraceae; genus Skeletonema; species Skeletonema costatum. Next base: position 121,196 of record JAHBBA010001257.1, read on the forward strand.
GTTGGTAAGGGAAAAGAAGCTTATAAGCTGCTTAGATGCGCAATGTGCTGTGCCCGTCCGCCCATCTCACTCTGCACTACATATGATTTCTTTTTCAGGTATTATGAAAATAACTTTTCATGTATTGAACTTCGGGTTTTACTTTTTCTTGATCTCTGGATTTGCTCTTTGGGCAGACGGCTTCAAGACTATTGCTATCTTTGACTTGATTTTCGGAGGCATCCTAGCAGGTGCAACCGTGCTATACCCATTCGGAAAACGCAGCGCAAGTTGTAAGTTATGCATTTTGTTTACACAAAAAGTTAATAAATCGACACGAACCTAACAGCTTTTCATTCCGCGCAAATGTAGGGTGAGCCATACCCCGCCTTCCTCACCGACTTTTTTGCAGATGGGGCATCAAGTGCAAAGATTCCTCTTTACATCGGCATGAGTGCAACCTTCCTGGAAATCAACCGCCGTGGCAAAGATATTTTCGGAAACAAAATGCTATGGGTTCCTTTCTTCTGCATCGGAGTGAATTTGGGCTTCATTGCATTGCTTAACAATGTCCAATATGGAAATGCTGAGGTAGTCGATGGCGTCAAGCAATTGACCAGCCTCAACTACATCTACCACATCTGCCACGATGTACTCGGAACCGAAATGGGAGTGCTTGTCTTTGGATTGCTCATCAAGAACTATGTGCCTCTTGCTGAAAGGGTTGAAGAATAAGTATTGTAGATGATAAACATCAAGAAGACCTTGTTTCCTCTATCTTCCCGAGCGCGTTTCGCTTCTCGCTTCCACTTTTTCTTCGTGCATTTTGTTCGACATCAATCATCATCATCGCGCACCTCTGCATATCTACTTTTACTCACTTGGCCACCTTGCTTGCTATGGGCCGCCAAGCTCCGCTAACACCAACTGCTTTCAAGTGCATGCTGATATAATCCTACCTCTAGGTTAACTGGCTCGTTGATTGGTTTGTTTGCTTCAACTCGTCCCACAAATTATTTACAAAAGCAAAGAACGCAGAACACTTTACAAATCAACACAATGCGTGCCAACTACAACATTCACACTGTTCATGCCTCTCATAGTCTATGCACAAGACCAAGCTGAAACATCCGTTACAAACCAGCAATTGCGTGGTCCAGCTCTGATCTCTGATGTATTTGTCAGAGAGCATAACATTAAGAGTGTCGAAGTCGCCACCCCCGAAGCCACAGGGAAAGTCAATCTCATCATTTTAACAGAATCTGGCTGTCCAGATTGTCAGGAATCGGTAGCCGATCCACTTAATGATATGATTACATCGCCTGGCTTTGCAGATATTGTCGTCAATGTGAGGCAGTTCAGGTAAATATGTGATGCACATAATGAGGGTTTGTGTACATAACATACTCTCATTTTTAACTGCATACGATTCGCTCACTCTCTTATTTTGCACATCACTCAACATATTAACAGCTTCGGTAATCATTACTTTGTAACTAAAAAATGTGGAGGCACAGGTGCGATCAAGTAAGTTCCTGGAATAATTATGAAGAAGTGTAAGGTTTTGATTTGATCGCTAATCGAGACTCACTTTGTACGTCTTCGCCTGCCTCCATTTTTGTCACTCAGTCAAACCGCATCGGGATATAATCTGAACTACAATGCCGATACTCGCCACTGCTGGGCAAACAGCTGCATCAATACCGCCGCCAATGGATGACTGCTTTGGGCCTGGACCTATCGTCACGCAGCATGGGCCCAAGGAAATGGAGTATAACAAGATGCAAGCTTGTGCCCAGAAAGTGGCTGGATATGACAACTGGCAGCCATTCTGGCCTTTTCTAGTATGCACAGAAGCCAAGTATGGCTCTCCGTTTGATTCTAACACAGCTGAGACTGCAACGAAGTGTGCTGAGGAGGAAGGCTCATATTATCAAGATAAGGTATCCGAGTTGCTTGAATGTTATGAAGGCAGCGATGGCGAAGAGGCTCTTTTACAAATGGCCAAGAATACATTTGATCATCCAGGTACTCCAACAATCCTCGTCAACGGTGATGCTCCGATGCTATCAGGATTCTGGGCCGACGCAGTTGCTGCGGAGGTGTGCTCTCAATATGGCGGAAGCGAAAGTTCATCACCTCCTGCTTGCGCTGGCCTTCTTGAGAAGCAAAGGAAATTCATATATGAAACTGAGAAAGCAATTGAAGGTATTGTGAATGGCAATGTGACTTGCCAATAGCTGAGTGAGTTGATTGAAATTAGAGGAGAGCTTTGAGTATGGTAAAACATGAAGGAAAACATACAAACCAAGAAGAAGACGCCGCACAATATATCTATTGGGGTGCTATCACCGCCACTAAAACCGCAATTATCTAGTCCTTTTTTGCTGGGTGCTCGGTGGGAGGTGCTGGATGCAACAAGCAGGCAGCAATCAAGCTGACGAGCTGAATCTGTGTGTCTTTCATCTTCATGAAAGATGGGAGAAATTTGAAGAAGACAGACTGCCATTATGCCATCCACCACCAACTATCGTCTGAGTGTTGGCCAACTCTAGCGACCCTAAATTGGAGATGAGTATACACGTAAGAGTAAATAGGTAATTAAGTTCTACTGGTTAAAAAAATATTGCCCTCCTGGTGCCCGTTTTGCCCTGCGCTGGCGGCGTCGTCGAAAGACAATCTCGACAAATAGAATGGGTTACAGATAAATAGATCCTACATTTCCCTACATAGCTTTATGCTTTGAATGATGATAACTGTGGAATGGAAAGGTCTTCGCACAAGCACCATTGGAAGTACACGAATCGACAGCATTGATACCGCTCAATGTCCAATCAGCCATATTGAAGACAGCACTTGGAGTTGAGGCATTATGACGATAGCTCCAACCATCCATGTAATTCCACTCCCCACCTGCAACATTGACATCACCGTAAACGTCGATAACTTGTCCATCGTAGAAGAGTTCGATGGAATCATCACCGTTGATGTAAACACTACCATCAACGAAATCAGGCTGCACGCCAAAGTAAGCTCGGAATTCAATCTCCTCATACGAAATGGTAAAGAACGATCCAGCAGTAGCGGATTGGGATGGGAATGTAAATTCAATACCATCCGATCCCCCGCCATTATTGGCAAATCCTACGCCGTAGGAAGATAAATCTTGAATGTCGGCCGTGGCGTAGAGCTCAACGGCTTTTGGTAGACCACCTGTACGAGGTCCATCAATGACTCCAGTAATGATGAGGCTGGCTGTAGGTGGATTATTTGTAGGTGGATTTGTGGGTGGTGGCTATGATATGATGACATTGGAAAGATATGTGAGCATAATCACATCAATAGATGATAGAATGGCACGGTATCAAGTAATATCACAGTGATACGAACTTACCGTGGTTGGACCGGAGCAACTGTAGCCAGCCCCATTTTGAGGAAGAGGGCTTGGGTTGCCAAAGTAAGTTGTTGCCAGCTCTGGATAATCAACAAATGGGTTTCTGTTTCCTTGCCAGTCTATTATTATGACAGTGTTTAAAATGATATCAAGAAGCAACAAACATTAGTAATGAACATGGATAAAAGCATACACAAGACATATGTTGTGCAGATAGAAACAATCATCAAAACAACCACCAAAATAAATACTCACTAGCGCAAACCTCCCCATTTCGACTCCTCTCCCCCTCATCCGGCGGATCATCCAGATGCCACTGCAACAATTGACTCAAATATCCCATTCCCGCCCCATTCGGCACATCCTCCGGACAATCACTGACAACCAAATTCTCCGTATTGGGATCATCCCCATCATATCGTAAATCCATGTACAAGATTGCTCGAGCGACATCTCCCCGTTTCGATGCAGGTGGTAGAAAAGATTTTGTATCTTTTTGTGTATCCACTGCCGCTTCCGTATGTGCCGGTGATGTGCACGACGATGGCGCATCGACGGTGCCACACTGTGCAAAGTATTTATTACTTCGGACCGAATTGACATTGCAATCGGCCGGACGCATATGATGCAAGTCTGTATTATCCGCACCGGAATCACCGACGCCTCGTGATCGTGACCAGATGTGTTCGCGATTCCAAGAGTCACAAGAGCCAGAGTCATATGGATGGCAGCCACATCTTTATCGCCGTAGATAAGGCGGATGAGTTGTCCGGTGGAGTCGGTGTCTGTGGCGAGTAAACCATCCCATACGTCGCGCTGGGAACTTGAAGTGTAGGGAAGTTCATGGAGGTGTGTGGTTTTGATTAGATTGTGCATGTCATCGCGAGATGTTTGGAGCGGTGACGTTTGAAGGGTGGAATAGTAGGAGGAGAGATCACAGTTAGCGAATGGCTGTGATGAGACTAGAGAGGGGCCACCTCCGCTTGAGATGAAGAGGATAAGAGAAAGAGCAAGCCGCATCTTGATGGGTTGGTATTACAAGGAGAGATGCAAGCAGCAAGATGACTTTATGTACACAATCGCCTGTGAAAATTATTTTTTGAGATGTGAGCGAGATGGAGACTTCATTTCACGATCAAAGATTGCACAGCCAGGCATTTTTGAATAAGTATGGTATGTGTCGCTTCAGTCACAATAAGACATGCATACATACGTGTTTTCAAGACACGCAAGCCGCGCATGGGTTTCCAGTTTCCAGAGAACTCTGTTCAACCAGTTTTATTGCGGGATCGACACGAAAGACCAAAGGGTCCGCGTTTGCTTTACTCACATCTACATACTTGGGAATTGGTATTCAGTCTCCAAATTTTGAAAGACACCATTTTTAGCTAGCTTAGCTGGCAGAGAACAAAGAGAAAGGTCTCGTTGAAGTGCCAATGCAACACTCCACGTGATGAAAGCAAGAATCATCTCTCATCACCTCTCACGAGGAACAAGCCAGCTGCTGTTGTGAAATGTCCTAAAATGGAATTAGTAACCATTCTACCGCCGAGGTAAAGTTGCTGCACTCCACTTCCATCGCAGCTGAACCGCTTTTCTATGCGTTCCATAGGCTTTTCCGTATGCATGCACAAGCGTTTCCATGCAGCTGAACATGGAACAACCAATGCGCAACGCACGTGTTCGTCAACTTGCGCTGGGTCAGTTGCACTTGGATAGAAGAACAAAAGAAGATCCAATCACAAACAACACAACACTCAAGCAACCGCTGTCCATGAACTCCCTGCTCGACATATCCCATCGCACATAGCCAACAACCATGTTTAACACACCAAAGACGACCACCAACACCGATGGAGTAGTTCACTCAACATGCCCTTCTCCACCAAGACCCAACACAAACTTTGCCAGCATACCTTCGTCGGTAGGGCTGCCATTGCCCACCTCATCCTCAGATTTTCAGCCCTCTTCGGTTCTTCGCAGACGCCCGGCTCCGCTACTATCAATATCGTCAACCTTCTCATCATCGATGGCATCGGATGCTCCTAGCCTCGCTCTCACGTATGACGATGAAGATGAATCCTCGTCATCGTCAAGCAGCGACAACGAGCAAGAATTCTTCCTTTCTGCGCCAGCTGTCGCAAGGCCAATCTTGCACTATGATCGAGCAGTGGCAGTCCGCAACAACAACATTGTGAACGTTGTCCCACAAGGTCGCTATCCCGTCATCAGATTGCAGCCTCGCCGATCGTCATCATGAGCTTCATCCTTACAAGCAGCGGCGACTGCAGTCGATCCACACTGATCGTCAAGAGAAGAGAAGCGTCCGAGGGCCTTCTCTCAAACTCTCTCAACCATGAGTTGGATATCATTTTGTTTAGCTAATTCAGCTGATATCCATTATGTATATCATTAGCTACCTTCGCAAACAAGAATACACGTCGAAGTAAAACTCCTTTTTATCGAGTCCATTGGACCATTTTGTTTGAATTATATGTGCACCATCTTGAATCTTGAGCGCTACTTACTACAATTATTTGTAGGCATTTTTGAATTGGAAATGATGTAGGATAAACTTTTAAGAATCTCTGTTGAAATACTACATTGTGCTATGTCATCATCTACATAATATTTATCAGGATTATTTAGATTTGATTTTGTTAGAGATCTTTTTGTATGCGCCAATCCTTGACCCATAATTGAAGTCTACTATTTTGGCATGGTTTCAAGCATCTACTCTCATGATCACTATCTTGCGTACATCATCTCCTTCTTATTGCATCCTACCATGTATGTTGACATCAAGGAAATGTGATGTAGATAGAGATAGATGCCGACTCAGCAAGTTTGAGGGTAGCCTCATCTATCAACTTGGCTGGCTATGCAATCAGAATAGACATGTTCCTTCGCAAATACTAAACTTTGAGGTTGCGCAAAGCCTACGAGGACTCAGAATAAAACCATTCTGGACGACGCTTTGTACACAAGTAGGACACAAATGAAAGCAATGGTTCTCGCTCTTCACACTGCACTCACCGGGTGCAAATAATGGTTAGGTCCACAATTCCTCAGACTTTGCCAAGAAGAGACATAAAAATGGACAAAAAGGACAAAACTTCCTACGGGGTGAATGTATTCATACGCATCCACGCTCCCAGACAGAGACTCTCTGAGCTCGCTTGCGTGTTAAAATGATGAGAAGTGGGTCACTTACTCAATCGCTCACTTACATTACAAATGGCCAACCACACTGCTACGGTGATAGGTGACTAAGTCAGCAACGGCCATGCCTTTGTCACTCCAAAACAACCTTTCCCAAGGAACTCCTCTCATGGTGAAGAACAAACCACAAACCACTTTTCAATGATTCAAGTATCATCACCATTATGCCATTACACAGATGACATGCAAGGTGCAAGGTACAATATGGTGATTGCTCGAACAACAATCAACGAAGGAACAATCACCACATCATAAAGAGGGCCAACATTTGATAAGTTCTCTGCAAGTGGTATCTGCAGGTTGGAATGAAAGCGTCAGTCACTGGCTGTGCGTGGGCTAAGCCGTTGCGTGGGTTTGTACCGCTGTTCATGTATGTATCTACTATGAGAGGTAGGTACCACACAAGAATCGAATACCGCATCAGAGCTGTCCCTCAACACTTCTTGGCGACACCAACTAACTTGCCAAGTGCTAAGTGCACTTCCCATATCTTTGCGCCAGCATCTTCGAATAGCATCATAAGTATCTACCAGGTTGTCGCCAGGAATACAAGCCACCTTTGAACAACAACGTCACAATCGAAATCGATAAGCAATCATCATGTTGAGCACACCCAAGCGTCCCAATCAAGGAATAACCTCGCTGCCGGAGTGTCCTCCTCCCCCGGTACGGGCCAAACCCATAATCATCGTACCAAGAACGCTCCCGCCTTCGCTTCCATATTTTCCTAGCAAAACGTCACCAATTCTATCATCGACCTCCTTCTTCTCCGCAACGTATGAGCAACAGCAAGGGTCCAACACAGAGAGCGGTTCTACGGAGAGCTCGACGGGTTCTTCCTCGCATCTCCTACTCCACCTAGATTTCGGAGCATATCACGTGTAGCCAATGCTCAAGCTAGTAATACCATCAAGTTGAAACCTCGTTTGAGCTTTTGCTCTTCCCAAACACTAGGAGGCCATCATGATTATCATCATCGTCCACCCAAGATTGTGCAACCCGAATCATGAATCAAGTCGAGCGAGAACTAAGCGCCTGCAATAGTAAGTATAGATACCCTCAAGTCAAGATTAAGATGGGTAGAGTACTGTTGCTAGCTGAAGCTTTCAACCGCAGAAGCAGAAGGAAGGTTTTGTTTACTTATACTTGTTGTGAACTAGAAGAAGATTATAATAGCTAAGCATGTATTATTTTTAAGTATGAATGAAGTAGTAATTAGACGACAATGCATTCACCATCCACCCCTCTCAGCACTTCCAGAGATATGTACTTAAGTAGCCAAGCGTGGAGATGGAGGTCACATGTAGCAGGTTGCATTACTAAAAGGTACTCAAACTCCAAACTCCTTCGCTATTCCTGGTAGTCTGAAGTGTTCCGAATGGTCACTAGTACCTGCAGATCTTGCAAAAATGGAGGAGAACGAAATGTACTACCGGTTGAGATAGCATCCACGAACCGTGCCTCTAATTTAGTAAGTAGGTGACACAGGGGGTGAATTCAAGCTGGCTCCAGAGAGGGGAATACTTCTGTCAGGCAGATTTTATAGCTTCAAAATAGTAATTAAATAAGGGAGTATAGCATTTTGAAGCTCTAGAGAGGCTGGGATTTAGATGGGGGTTAAGCTACACAAGATCGGTCGGACCAGGTCGGACACAGACAGAAAAAACAAGAAAGATCTTATCGTGGGTAGGTAGTACATAATGGGGTTGCTGCGGCACCATCGCGAGGCAGACACACTTTCAAATCGCCTCCTGCTGCACAATCTGCATCCATACTTAATCTTCCCGGCAGCAATTCAATGCGACCGAAGCACACTTCCAAAGAAAACCCAGACAGCATCATGATGATCAGCACACCCAAGCGCACAAAGCAAGAGGCACCCTCGATGACATGCCCTCCTCCCCCGACTAGGACAAGAACTACCAGTAGCGGAGCACATTCATCGTCACCTTCGCCATCATTGTTCTCTTCGTTTACTTCAACAACTTCATTGGAATATATCCTCGCAGAAGTAGATCTTTCCGAAGGCAGCTCCACAATGGATGTAAACGGATTCGCATTCCTTCTACCACGGCCTCCGCCCTACCCTTGTCTATCAGATGATGATGATGTTCATCAAGATGGTCCATGCAAACTACATCCTCGGCCGTCTCGCCAACGAGACTACTAAGCTTCAGCGCGACTGCGCATGCACTACAATGGCCAGGCACCCTGCAATCAGGTGATATACTACCACAGATAGAAGTATCTAGAGAGATACCTCATGAATCAAGATGAACGAGGTCACTGCGTCGTACATGGTTTGTTTTAGAGTACAATAACTGTAAATTAAGAAGAAGAAGAATTGGACTTTTCTCTTATCTCTTTACCATTCCAACCGATACACTCTCTTCTCATGCTCTGCTGTTAAACTAAAAATACAAGTGTGGGTGACAGCAAGCATTGCATTCCAAACAAAGTACAGAATACTCAGTGTTCAGCTAATAAAATCTATCACATGAAACTTTAGGATGTAGACACGAGTACCGTCACAATTTCACCGTTCCGAACATCATCCTTCACCAAAACAGTCCATCACGATTATGCATTTCCTATATATACGTAGCAGTTGTTTCTAGCCTAACCCATGATCTCGGTATGACTCTCAACTTGCCCATCACTGTAAAGAAGAGTGGGAGAGAGCGAGATAGAGTATCCGACGTGAGAGAGTGGAGTTTAAGTACACTCAGTAAGTAGTGCGGCTTATATGTGGCATCTTTTACACAGAAGCTCTTTGATAGTGCTATCCATTGGGTAAGGCAAGTATCTAAGGCCACTTCGCCTTTCGTTTTGTTGTGAGGTAGGTGCACGCATGGGCGAGGCTGGTATCTCTGGTATCTACTTCGGTCGGTGGGGGTACATACTGTATTACTTACTTATTGAAGTGGGTGGGTGAAATGTCCCGTTCCCGAGTACCGCCACATTGTGAATCAAATACCGCAAGGCAGGAAGATTTCCCCATTTTACTCAAACGATTACTGCAACACTCCGACCTGTCACACATCCTGTCACATATCAGTTCTCGTACTGTCACACGTTTGTGACATTTGTGGTGGTGCGTTACCCTTGTGAGAAGCTTTCGCGTAATCGGCGAAATACAAGAAAGGTAGTACCGCAGGGAGCCCGTCAGTCAGAAAAAGCTCCCGTCAAATCTCTTCACTTCCCGTCAGTTCTCTTCAGCTCCCGTCACTCTCTTCACTTCCCGTCAGTTCTCTTCACTTCCCGCTCAATCTCTTCAAAGTCCGTAGCAATGGGTAGAGTTTCCAAGGCATTTGCACAAAGATAGATTGAGGCAGTTGAGGAGAGGAGAAGAAGATGACGAGGATTCATCGGATGACGAATCTAATGACGGTGGTTCTATAGTTGCTACAATTGCCGATGGCCAACAGCGGAGCGCCCGAATGTCGACAACCGAACACCAATAATAATAATAGTAAGAAGAAACATACAAATGAAGAAGGAGAAGACATGGGGCGAAAGCCAGCAGAAGAAAGATATAAAAGCCTTTGAACCTTTCTATGTTTGTTTCAAGCCTTACATTTCCTTGTCGCTGGATGCTAAATCCAGCATAAGAAAGGCCGCATGAAAGTAGCTCTTTTGATGTTAATGGTAGCGGAAGAGTTTTTGGAACGGCGGATGTAAGTTGCAGCGTTGGTTCTGGTGCTTTCTTCCGCCCTTTTGGCGATGTTGTGGTAGGCCTCTTACGTGCAATCATCTCAAGCTTCATCTTTAGTAGGGATTCCAACGATGCTAGGCCGTCTTTTGACTGTTTGATGGCATTATCAATTGCGGCGTCGAGGTCGGCTAGATGATGGCTTTCCTCATCAGCAGAGGACTCATTGGCAGCAGCGTGTAAGCAACTCGAAACTGCTGACCCTGCTCGAGCTGTATTTTCGTGGTACACACTATCCTTACTTTGTGGTCGGCGTGGCATTTTAATGTTTATTAGGCGTATCGTAGGCTCACGTCAGGTTCCCGTCAGTTCTCTTCAGCTCCCGTCAGTTCTCTTCACTTCCCGTCAATCCCTTCACTTCCCGTCAGTTCTCTTCACTTCCCGTCAGTTCTCTTCAATCTCTTCACTTCCCTTAATTTTCCCGTCATGAAGCTCGACTTTCTTACAATATCGCCGAATACAAGAAAGCTTCTCACATGAGTCACGGACAACATCTTCAAATGTCACATTATTGTGACAGTATGAGTGTCAGTATGTGACAGGCCGGAGTGTTGCTGCCAAGAGGTACATACACAGTTACTTAGGAACAGTGCACTTCCCATATTTACATCCCTGCTGCATTATACCCTGCATTCACCAGCATCGTCGCCTGAATCATCCTCGCAAGTAAGCAAGACACCACTTGACAACAACTTCACAATCGATAAAATCGACAGTATTTAACTATATACTTTACCTACAACACTTGAGACACGCCAAGTGCCCATATCTTTGCAAGAACTCAATCAGAATCCTATCCACCGCACGTCGCCTGACCATTTGAACAACCAACCGTCACAACTCAACGAAATCGATAAGCAATCATCATGTTGAGCACACCCAAGCGTCCCAATCAAGGAGTAACCTCGCTGCCGGAGTGTCCTCCTCCCCCGGTACGGGCCAAACCCATAATCATCGTACCAAGAACGCTCCCGCCTTCGCTTCCATATTTTCCTAGCAAAACGTCACCAATTCTATCATCGACCTCCTTCTTCTCCGCAACGTATGAGCAACAGCAAGGGTCCAACACAGAGAGCGGTTCTACGGCAGAGCTCGACGGGTTCTTCCTCGCATCTCCTACTCCGCCTAGATTTCGGAGCATATCACGTGTAGCCAATGCTCAAGCTAGTAATACCATCAAGTTGAAACCTCGTTTGAGCTTTTGCTCTTCCCAAACACTAGGAGGCCATCATGATTATCATCATCGTCCACCCAAGATTGTGCAACCCGAATCATGAATCAAGTCGAGCGAGAACTAAGCGCCTGCAATAGTAAGTATAGATACCCTCAAGTCAAGATTAAGATGGGTAGAGTACTGTTGCTAGCTGAAGCTTTCAACCGCAGAAGCAGAAGGAAGGTTTTGTTTACTTATACTTGTTGTGAACTAGAAGAAGATTATAATAGCTAAGCATGTATTATTTTTAAGTATGAATCAAGTATAATTTGACGACAATGCATTCACCATCCACCCCTCTCAGCACTTCCAGAGCTACTTAAGTAGCCAAGTGTGGAGATGGAGATCAAATCATGTAGCAGGTTGCAGTACAAAAAAGGTACTCGAACTCCGAACTCCTTCGCTTTTGTATTCCATGGTAAGTACGTTCCAGAGCTACTTAAGTAGCCAAGCGTGGAGATCACATACAGCAGGTCGCAGTTCAACAAATAGGTACAACTCAGTAAATCCTAAGTATCTCCTTCGCCATTCCATGGTAGTCTGAAGTGTTCCGAATGGTCGCTACCTGCAGATAGATCTTGCAAATGGAGGAGAACGAAATGTACAGGGGATCGCTCGAACAATACCCCCCGGGGGGTATAAGAATTTTGGCTAGGCTGAGTTTTAGGGGGGTAAAAGTCGAAGTTGTCACCTTGCTTTCACCTAGTATCTTGAAGAGGGGGGTATAATAATTTCAGCTAGGCTGAGATTTTGATGGGGGGTATAGGCAAGTTGGGGGGGTATAGTTCGAGCGATCCCCTGTGGTACCGGTTAAGATAGCATCCACGAACCGTGCTCTAAGTTAGTAAGTAGGTTACACAGGGGGTGAATTCAGGATGGCTCCAGAGAGGGAATACTTATGTCAGGCAGATTATAGCTTCAAAATGATAATTAAATAAGGGAGTATAGCATTTTGAAGCTCTAGAGAGGCTGGGATTTGGATGGGGGTTAAGCTACACAGATCGGTCGGACCATGGTCGGACACAGACACAAAAAAACAAGAAAGATCTTATCGTGGGTAGGTATATGGGGGCTGCGGCACCATCTGCGAGGCAGACACACTTTCAAATCGCCTCCTACCTGCTGCACATCTATCTGCATCCATACTTAATCTTCCCGGCAGCAATTCAATACGACCGACGCACACTTCCAAAGAACACCCAGACAGCATCATGATGATCAGCACACCCAAGCGCACAAAGCAAGAGGCACCCTCGATGACATGCCCTCCTCCCCCGACTAGGACAAGAACTACCGGGAGCGGAGCACATTCATCGTCACCTTCGCCATCATTGTTCTCCTCGTTTACTTCAACAACTTCATTGGAATCTATCCTCGCAGAAGTAGATCTTTCCGAAGGCAGCTCCACAATGGATGTACACGGATTCGCATTCCTTCTACCACGGCCTCCGGCCTACCCTTGTCTATCAGATGATGATGATGATGATGTTCATCAAGATGGTCCATGCAAACTACATCCTCGGCCGTCTCGCCATCGAGACTACTAAGCTTCAGCGCGACTGCGCATGCACTACAACATGGCCAGGCACCCTGCAATCAAGAGATACTACCACAGAGAGAAGTATCTAGAGAGATACCTCATGAATCAAGATGAACGAGGTCACTGCGTCGTATATCGTTTGTTTTAGAGTACAATAACTGTAAATTAAGAAGAAGAAGAATTGGCCTTTTCTCTTATCTCTTTACCATTCCAATCGATACACTCTCTTCTCATGCTCTGCTGTTAAACTAAAAATACAAGTGTGGGTGACAGCAAGCATTGCATTCCAAACAAAGTACAGAATACTCAGTGTTCAGCTAATAAAATCTATCACATGAAACTTTAGGATGTAGACACGAGTACCGTCACAATTTCACCCGTTCCGAACATCATCCTTCACCAAAACAGTCCATCACGATTATGCATTTCCTATATATACGTAGCAGTTGTTTCTAGCCTAACCCATGATCTCGGTATGACTCTCAACTTGCCCATCACTGTAAAGAAGAGTGGGAGAGAGCGAGATAGAGTATCCGACGTGAGAGAGTGGAGTTTAAGTACACTCAGTAAAGTAGTGCGGCTTATATGTGGTATCTTTTACACACAAGCTCTTTGATAGTGCTATCCATTGGGTAAGGCAAGTATCTAAGGCCACTTCGCCTTTCGTTTCATGATGTGTTGTGAGGTAGGTGCATGGGCGAAGCTGGTAGTATCTGGTATCTACTTCGGTCGGTGGGGGTACTTACAAGTATTGATACGTATTATATTGTACGCAGCAGCTCAGGCTTCTATTATCTTGAACAGCTGCATGGTGAATGCAACAAGAAGACTGAGCACGGTGGGGAGTGGGGCACATGAAAGTTTAAGAAATTAATTCTACAACACATCACTACTATTCATGTTTGACACAAGCCTCATAAGCATTGAGTACTTCTGCTTTTGCTTTATCAAAGTCATCTTTCTCCTGGCTGTGAAAAAATGTGCCAATAATGGTTTGAGCATCTTTTTCAAAGGAATCGTTTGCAAGATAGTCATGATACATCCTGGCAACGGCAAGAGCAGTGTCATTGAATGATACAATTTGGTCGAGACATTTTTCACTCATGTCACAATAACCTACTCGATAAGAGAATGGCGTTGCTTTGGTGGTAGCATTTGAGTATGGCTTGGTTCACCCTACAATATAGGTCACCAATCTTCTCAGCGATCTCATGGATTATCTGCCTCTTGACTTCATCAGTTTCATCACCCTCCAATTCGACTGTAAATAAGACACCTTGTACTACATAGTTCTTGGAATTCCTCAAAAGAACACCCTTGGTATCAAGAACTGAAGCCATCCCAAGAGATGCAATGCCTAGATCGATAAGTTCTCCAATAGCATTTTTCAATTTAAAGGTCCAGGCTGCTGCGACATCAGAAGAACGCACAATTCGGAGGAGGCAGACATCTCCCTTTACCCACTGCATGGTGAGAGAAAGTTGATTATTGCTTGATGGCGTCTGTGGTGTTTTTGGAGACTTTGGGGCACCTCTTTTAGGTAGTGATTTCCTGGGAGGAGTACAAGCAGTCCCCATGATGAAGTTGGTTCTATGGGGTGATGGTTAGTGATGCCGCAGCTGAATGTGAGAAATCAGAATGTCACAGATGTATTAATACGGCAGTAGTCACTGCAGCAACCATTTCGAGGAGTGCAGAAAAGGAATCTACATGAAATTTGGGTCCAGAGAGCGATTGGGATTGTTATTAGACTTACTATTAGTGGTATTATTGTTGATGTGCTGTGCTGCACATGCCGCACATCGGTGGATGTGGATTGTGAGGCTTGTCAAAAAAAGGGTGACGAAATCGGCGATAATTTTGAAGAAACGAGAAAAGACAGCATCTCCAAATCAGCGATATTTTTCAGAAACAAGAAACATAAAATCTCAACGGGTGTAAAGTGTTACGAGGTAGGTACATATGTAAAAATAATATATGTACTTAAAAATACCAATACCTTGCATTCCTGCGCAGTCTCAAGAAATTCACGTAAGTTACTATGACTTTGTCTAGCCTACTCACATTATTGGATACAGAACTTACACATACACGTACAGTATGGTAGTAACTTCCCCTACTGGACGGACAGTCGACAGACAGACAGACAAAACTTTTGGCAGAATTCTGGGTTAAGCTCTGGCCCTGCGCGGCAAGGTAGGGAAAAGCTCAGTCCGCACGAAGCCTGGATAACTGAGTAGCTACTAAAATAATCTATCTACTTATTATTAACTTATGTATTGAAGTGGATGGTGGGTGAAATGACCCGATTTCCGAGTACCGCATGTGATCCAAATACCGCAAGCAGGAAGATCACTGACCATATATCTTTGCGCCAGCATCTTCGAATAGCATCATAAGTATCTACCAGGTTGTCGCCAGGAATACAAGCCACCTTTGAACAATAACGTCACAATCGAAATCGATAAGCAATCATCATGTTGAGCACACCCAAGCGTCCCAATCAAGGAGTAACCTCGCTGCCGGAGTGTCCTCCTCCCCCGGCACGGGCCAAACCCATAATCATTGTACCAAGAACGCTCCCGCCTTCGCTTCCATATTTTCCTAGTAAAACGTCACCAATGGCATCGACCTCCTTCTTCTCCGAAACGTATGAGCAACAGCAAAGGTCCAACACAGAGAGCAGTTCTACGGCAGAGCTCGACGGGTTCTTCCTCGCATCTCCTACTCCGCCTAGATTTCGGAGCATATCACGTGTAGCCAATGCTCATGCTATTCATACCACCAACACCAAGTTCAAGTTGAAACCTCGTTTGAGCTTTTGCTCTTCCCACACACTAGGAGGCCATCATGATTATCATCATCGTTCCACCCAAGATTGTGCAATCCGAATCATGAATCAAGTCGAGCGAGAACTAAGCGCCTGCACTAGTAAGTATAGATACCCTCAAGTCAAGATTAAGATGGGTAGAGTAGTACTGTTGCTAGCTGAAGCTTTCAACCGCAGAAGGAAAGTTTTGTTTAAATTATACTTGTTGTGAACTAGAAGAAGATTATAATAGCTAAGCATTTATCATTTTAATGAATCAAAGTAATTAAACTTCTTCTATGGCACCTCTTCTGTTCATTCACCATCCACCCCTCTCAGCACTTCCAGAGCTACTGAAGTAGCCAAGTGTGGAGATGGAGATCAAATCATGTAGCAGGTTGCAGTACAAAAAAGGTACTCGAACTCCGAACTCCTTCGCATGTATTCCATGGTAAGTACGTTCCAGAGCTACTTTAAGCGTGGAGATCACATGCAGCAGGTCGCGTTCAACAAATTAGGTACAACTCAGATAACTCCTAAGTACAATATCTCCTTCCTGCAGATAGATCTTGCAAATGGAGGAGAACGAAATGTACTACCGGTTAAGATAGCATCCACGAACCGTGCCCTAATTTAGTAAGTAGGTGACACAGGGGGTGAATTCAGGATGGCTCCAGAGAGGGAATACTTATGTCAGGCAGATTATAGCTTCAAAATGATAATTAAATAAGGGAGTATAGCATTTTGAAGCTCTAGAGAGGCTGGGATTTGGATGGGGAGTGAAGCTACACAAGATCGGTCGGACCATCCGCGCATGGTCGGACACAGACACAAAAAACAAGAAAGATCTTATCGTGGGTAGGTAACGGGGTTGCAGTGGCAAACCATCTGACACTTCAAATCGCCTCCTGCTGCACATCTGCATCCATAATCTTCCCGGCAGCAATTCAATACGACCGACGCACACCTCCAAAGAACACCCAGACAGCATCATGATGATCAGCACACCCAAGCGCACAAAGCAAGAGGCACCCTCGATGACATGCCCTCCTCCCCCGACTAGGACAAGAACTACCGGGAGCGGAGCACATTCATCGTCACCTTCGCCATCATTGTTCTCCTCGTTTACTTCAACAACTTCATTGGAATCTATCCTCGCAGAAGTAGATCTTTCCGAAGGCAGCTCCACAATGGATGTAAACGGATTCACATTCCTTCTACCACGGCCTCCGGCCTACCCTTGTCTATCAGATGATGATGATGTTCATCAAGATGGTCCATGCAAACTACATCCTCGGCCGTCTCGCCAACGAGACTACTAAGCTTCAGCGCGACTGTGCATGCACACTGGCCAGGCACCCTGCAATCAAGAGATACTACCACAGAGAGAAGGGTCTAGAGAGATACCTCATGAATCAAGATGAACGAGGTCACTGCGTCGTATATCGTTTGTTTTAGAGTACAATAACTGTAAATTAAGAAGAAGAAGAATTGGCCTTTTCTCTTATCTCTTTACCATTCCAACCGATACACTCTCTTCTCATGCTCTGCTGTTAAACTAAAAATGCAAGTGTGGGTGACAGCAAGCATTGCATTCCAAACAAAGTACAGAATACTCAGTGTCCAGCTAATAAAATCTATTACATGAAACTTTAGGATGTAGACACGAGTAACGTCACAATTTCACCCGGTCCCAACATCATCCTTCACCAAAACAGTCAATCACGATTATGCATTTCCTTATATATACGTAGCAGTTGTTTCTAGCCTAACCCCAATCACTTGGACTGGTGTCGAGCTTTGTATTCCTCAATTCTTCTTGACAATAGTGCATTGGCTTGAGCTCCTTCCAACTCGGTCACATTGTCTGGAGGATTCACTTCCAAGGCATCCATTGCTAGCAATGATGTAGTTGAAGACGAAGTAGAATGGATTTGAGAGGATGGTGCGGCCGATGATGATTCCATGACCACGTCTTCTTCCTTCATTTGCCCATCCAACTTTCTTGATACGGGAGTAGCAGGAATGTGTACCGGCTGACCATCGGGTGAAACAATCGTCGCATGAGCCCCAGGAGGAGTACTCTGTGGTGTTGACATGATTGACAGAGTAGTAGCAGCGGCAGCAGCCTTCTTCTCGCCTTCTTCTTCGGTAGTATCCACAATCATATTCTTCAATCCAGCACCTCGGAACAAATCACCCTCCTGCCACATGATATTCTGAATATCCGCAAGGAAATGCTGCTGTGGACCAATCACCATCCCTGGACGGCATATCCTCATCCATCCGATCACCTCCTTGGCAGTCATTCTATAGTGTTTCATCATGTACGCTCCGATACACGTTCCAGTCCGTCCCAATCCCGCCTTACAATGAATAGCCATGCCTTCATTCGGAGCAACACTCTCCATATCACTCACTACTGAATGCAAAATACTCATCTCAGGACAACTCCCATCCAGATAGTAATGTTCGACATGTCGTATCCCCGCATTCATAAACTCATTCTCATCATAACACTTCTTATTCAGCCTCACTACCAATCTAACATTGGTCTTGAGAAAGTAGGGGATGTAATCTTGAGGAGTCAGCATACAAAAGCCTTCGGGGGTAATGACCTTTTGATTTTGAGGACCTGCCACGGCAAGGATCTTGTTTTGAATGATCCAATTCAAATCTCCATTCTCGACTTGTTCAAAGTATTCGTATTCGTCGACGTTAAAGGTGGTGGGGTTGCCTGTTCCCAGTCCCCACTTTTGTTCACCTCCTTCTACGACGTCACTACTACCACTACCATTGCTACCATCACTATTCCTCCTCTGCTTCTTGACACGCCGGCTCTGAGCAGCCGCGACACTCGTCACAGGAGGAGTATTCCCAAACTTGAAGAAACCAAATTCACGTGCTCTATCCAACCCCTGTAGACAATCATACACGGTGAGATCATACGTACATTGTATAGGAGACGCATCATGAAAGGGAGGGAGGGGATTCAACCGTACAAATGGAGATGGCACCCTCTTCCCTCCCGGAGATGTTGGTGGAGGTGGTGGAGGTAAACTAACATTGTCCCCAGGCTGCTGCTTCCAACCACCCCCCTGATGCTGTTCATCAAAGTCTTGGAAACCAAAATAAGCCTCCTCCAAACTCCGTCCCATATACAACATACTCCATGCACAAATCAAATAACTTGCATTCGCCCTCTGCTCCCCCTTCGCCCCCGAATAATAACAAATAATACAATCCTTATACTGGGGTGAACTCAACTTGGCATTAAGTTTGGAACAGAAGCGATAGAGTTGGCCTAGGTTGAATGGACCAAAGTCTAAGAAGAAGTTCCAGTAGATTAGTTCCGAGTCTATGGAGAAGTAGTGGATTTTCTTCTTGTGTTTTTGAGAAGGGGTGTGGTGACGGCCGTTCTCTTCGTCATCGCTGCTGCTTCCGTATTCTGATGTTGGGAAATATTTGAGTGGAGCGTAGTAGAGTCGGTTGGGGATGATTTCGATTGCTCCGCGGAGTTGCTCCTCGGAGTGTGTGGCGTGTTCCATTCTAGTGGTAATGTTGTTGTTGTTGTGGTGTGTCGTGGATGATGATGTGTCGTAGTCTGTTCTGGAAGATTGTGAAGATGATTCTGTGTACATGTGAGGTGGCATGCTAGAGACTGCTGCTGCTGCTATACTGCTGCCGTTTGAGATGGTCGACAATTGAATGGTTGGAGGTATCGTTTGCTTGGGACCTCCTCTCTATATCTCTAATGTCGGTATCGTCGTCGTCTCAACAACTTTTTGTGTCAAATACTCGCTATTTCGACGTTCAATCAATTCCTTCCGGTGCTTCAAAATTTAACAACAATCGCAACTGTTCACTCGATATAAGTAGTAGGAGGCTATCTCTCTACTATAACAACCGACCCACGTGAGGTTATAAGTTATGTCCATCAATATTTCAATAGTGAACGGATTTATTGAAATTTCATTGTTTCCCGGATGAGTGCTACTCCCATGACTTTTAGCTGAAGGGGGGCTGATGAACCCCTTTTATTGGATAGTGGTCACAAATAAATCAATGAGTAAAATAGTCAGAGGGCATATGCCCCCTGAAAGGCAGTCACGTCGGTGCGCAAAGCATGGACGAATTTAGCCAACAAAAAGAATTTAAGTTTGAGAACTCAAGGTATCGTGGGCAATACCGTATGGTACCATTAAGAGTGGGCAATACCGCACCTATTACACAACTTTTTCAGCCCACAAAGTACGAATGAGTCAGAAGTACCTAAATGGCGCGAATGAACATCTCCCACCTCCAGCAAAGAAGCGACCAAGCTACGCACTTGCTAATCGGAAGCAAAGCGCAGCGAATATCATTGCAATAAGTACCATAAAGGCAGCCGAAACGCACGATATTTATCCTACCACCACCATCAGGCCGCCTATAGCAATTCAATAATCAAATGAGGATAGTTCCACCAGCCATCACCATGATTCTCTCATGGGCAACTTGCACCTCCGCCTTTTCCTCCACATCACGCATGATGACCAGAGGAACTTCCACCACAACTCGTCGTCTCGCCACCACCACCACCACAACACTACGAAGCAGCACCAAAGAATCCTCCACAACCGAACTCGAATGGCCCACCACAAAGATTCGTCAAACCTTCATCAACTACTTCTCCGACCGCGCTCACAAATTCGTCCCCTCCTCCCCCTCCGCACCACTCAACGACCCCACACTCCTCTTCGCCAACGCTGGAATGAATCAATTCAAACCAATCTTCCTAGGGACGTGCTGCACCAGGAACAGAATTAGCCACGTTAACACGAGCAGTCAATTCTCAAAAGTGCATTCGAGCCGGGGGGAAGCACAATGATCTCGAGGATGTAGGCCGAGATACCTATCATCATACATTTTTTGAAATGTTGGGTAGTTGGAGTTTTGGGGATTATTTTAAAGAGGAGGCGATTGAATATGCGTGGGAGTTGTTGACGAGTGTTTATGGGATTGAGAAAGAAAGGTTGTATGCGACGTATTTTGGGGGGGATGAAAGTTTGGGGTTGGAGGCGGATTTGGAGGCGAGGGATTTTTGGTTGAAGTTTTTGCCGGAGGAGAGGGTTTTGGGGTGTGATGCCAAGGATAACTTTTGGGAGGTGAGTGTGTTGTGTAGTGGTTGTTTGTTGTATGATTATAGTCAATACTTGTGTGAACTGCAGCTAATCATTACATATGTGATCACACAAAAACAGATGGGAGACACTGGTCCATGTGGACCCTGCTCCGAAATCCACTACGATCGCATCGGTAATCGTGATGCCTCCCACCTCGTCAACATGGACGATCCCGAGGTCATTGAAATCTGGAACTTAGTCTTTATCCAATTCAATCGTGATGAAAACGGATTGTCACTGCTACCCGCAAAGCATGTCGATACTGGTATGGGATTGGAACGGTTGTGTAGTTTACTTCAGAACAAATCGAGTAATTATGATATTGATGCATTCACTCCCATCTTTGATGCGATTGAATCTTTGGCGAGTGTGGGAGCGTATGAGGGAAAGCTTGGAGAGGAGGATGTGACATTGAAGGATACGGCGTATCGTGCCGTGGCGGATCATGCTCGTACATTGACATTTGCTTTGGCGGATGGGGCTGTGCCTAGTAATATGGGAAGAGGGTATGTGTTGAGGAGGATTTTGAGGAGAGCTACTCGGTATGGACAGCAGATTTTGAAGTGTGAGCCTGGATTCTTTGCCAAGTTGGTTCCTGGTAAGTGTGGTAGAATTGTGGAATGCGCTTGTGTGCGTCAAATTACTCTTGTGTGTGTGCAAAAACTGACTTCATTCTTGTCTTTGTCGCAGTCGTTGTGGATACATTTGGAGAGGCATACCCTGAACTTGTCAAAAATCAAGCAGATATCATTGAAATCATTGAAGAGGAAGAAACAGCATTCTCAGTCATGCTTGATAAAGGTATTAAATACTTTGATGAAGAAATCAATGATGGTGAAGCAAAGGTTGTTCCAGGTGACAAGGCCTTCTTCTTGTACGATACTGTTGGCTTTCCTATTGATTTGACTGAACTTATGGCCGAAGAGGCGGGTATGACTGTCGATATGTCGGGGTTTGAGGCAGAGATGGAGGGTCAAAAAGAACGTTCACGTTTGGCTCGATTGGCGGCCAAGGGTCTTAGTGGAGATCGATTGGAGTTGATTGCCGAGCAGACTTCCTGGTTGGCCGACGAAGGAATTGAAGTGACTGATGAATCTTACAAATACAAGTGGGACGTCAAGGTAGATGCTACAGTGAAGGCTGTGTTTACTTCTGATGGATTTTTGGGTGATGGAGAATCAGCAAAGGAAGGTGACTCTGTCGGTTTGGTCTTGGACAAATCTTCGTTCTATGCTGAAGCTGGTGGTCAAGATGCTGATCTTGGTACAATCTCGTTTGAGGGTGGAGAACTCATCGTTAATGATGTACAAGTATATGGTGGATACATACTTCATTCGGGTGTCATCTCGACAGGATCAGTCTCCGTTGGAGCCGATGTTAAGTGCCAAGTAGACTATGATCGTAGAAGAGATGTCGCACCAAATCACTCCATGACGCATGTTCTTAATGCAGCACTCCGTGAGGTCCTTGGAGATGGTGTCGATCAGCGTGGTAGTCAGTGCAATGATGAAAAGTTGCGTTTCGACTTTAGCCACAAATCCGCAATGACAGTTGATCAACTTCGTGACACTGAAGTCTACGTTAGAGAAACAATCGAAAAGAGTCTTCCTGTGAAAGCCGAAGTTATGGCATTGGCAGATGCCAAGGCCATTCCAGGCGTAAGGGCCATGTTTGGTGAAGTATACCCCGATCCAGTTAGAGTAGTCAGAGTTGGCGACGATTGCTCTGTAGAATTCTGCGGTGGTACTCACATCTCCAACACTGCTGAGGCAGAGGCATTTGTTCTCACAGAAGAGACGGCCGTGGCCAAGGGTATTAGAAGAATCTCTGCATTGACCCGTGGCGCAGCAGCAAAAGCAGTAGCTGAAGGCACTGAATTTGAGGGCAAGACATCATCTCTTGAATCTATCAACCCCGATGAAACTCCCGATCTCGACAAACAAGCAGGTGCCCTCCGTAAAGACTTGGATGCTGCCGAACTCTCCGCTGCATTAAAAGCAGAGCTTCGTGCACGTATCGAGGCTGTACAGAAGAAGGGCATTGAGGCAAAGAAGAGATTACTTGCTGGAAGAGTAGATAAAGTATTGAATACTGTCACTGCTGATGTCGAAGAAGCCTTGGCAGCAGGAAAGAAGACACTAGTGCTGAATTTGGACATTGGTGCTGATTCCAAGGCATCCCAAAAGGTCATCAAGGCAGTACAAAAGATTGCACCTGAGTTGGCTTTCATGGGCATCAGTGAAGAAGAAGTAGGCAGTGGAGGAAAGATCTTATGCTTTACTATTGTCCCTGCTTCAGTACAAGAGTCAGGATTAAAAGCCAACGAATGGTTGAAAGACGTATTGGATTCTGTTGGTGGAAGAGGAGGAGGAAAGCCTGGAAATGCACAAGGCCAAGCTCCAAACTGCAGTGATGTAGATGCTGTGATTGCCAAAGCTGAGAGTTTTGTAAATGATGCGATTGCTGTGGCATAATATAATAGGTCTACGTAACTTTTAGAATGACAATTGAAATCAAAACGTGGGTTCTACTTGCTAACACTTGGCTCCTTCTTCGCTTCGGAATCTGATTTCAGTAATAAACAATGATACTTGTGTGTTTGTTTATGAAAGCTTCTCGTCTATATAGTTTAACATTACACGATAATCTACATCTAAATACACTGCTAGCTCAAGAATTTAATCTTCATCCTGATCTTCCGTGTGCCTTAAATTTCGTTTATTCGTCCTCCTCCAAAAACTTGTTGGTATTGCAGTTGCTTGATTGCTGCCTCCTTCAATGACTATATTCCATGTTGGGTTTGGTGTTGGAGATGGTATGATAGACGACACTGTAGCTAAAGGTGCTGTCGGTGCTTCAAAAGCAGGAGATCCTCCTGGGATTGCTGTCCCCGTCCCTGTTCCAGTGATAAAGGAAACTGACGGAGAGGGAGTTGGTGCGGATATTGGTGCGGATGTTGAACTTTTTATTGTCGAGGTGATCGACGGAGATGGAGTCGGCGGAGAAGGGGTCGTTGTTGGCAATTCTGTTGGAGAATAGGTTGGTATTGGCGTCGCAGGAGCCCTTGTCAAAGGTGTCGGTGCGTAAGTTGGCATTACCGTAGGCGTGACAGGAGAGGCAGTTTGACCCTCGTCCAAATCTTCGTTATGATTACGTCCAGCAAAGTACGTAATGTTGCTGTCGTTTGCACCGCCGTCATATTCGACTCGTGAACCACCGATAAATGTCCCCTCTATGACTGTCTTGTCGTTGACTATGATAGTCTTATTGACTGTGATAGTCTCATTGACTGTGATAGTCTCATTGGCTGCTTCTATGATTGTTGTGTTGGTCGCCGCAGCCGTGCTCTTTTGCATCACAAGGAGGAAGGCTAGGCTAAAAATATAACACCAATTTAACCGCAAAAGCATGTTCTGCCTTCTTAACATGCTTAGTATAGCTACGATGGATATGCAAGAGTATATCATCTATTACTGTTCTCTTCAGTTGCGCTTGTATTTGTTCTTTAACTCAACTGAATGATGCACATGGTAAGCGGAAAGTAGAGCGTAGAAAGAGAGTGGAGTGTTGGATGACTTGGAGTGGCGCAAAGAACGCCAATAATATTTTGCACAGCAGCCATGGTGGCTGTTTTCTCAATCACTTTCGTTGACAGTATGATAATTGTGGCGACGAATTTTGTCGGTGAGGCTGCTTGCCAGAGCGGGTCTTATTATATTATGTATTGTGAGGGCTTTCCTAAAGTTTTCTACGTGCGTGGGAATAATAAACTTTGTAAATGGGGCTCCAGGTAACTGGGAAACCGGAATGACAAATAGACAAAGGCAACTCAGCTCGGTGCGACAGACGCAGTCATCCGTTGACATTTGTTTCCACTGTAGGAATTAATACATAAAGGAGTCTTTGTGTGTGACTGTGACTTCCACATTTTCTCCGAGTAACTTGCTTTTGTTCATCGGCAGCGCAGCACAGCCCAAAGACAACCTACCGCCGGAGCCCCATCCACTAAGCTTGGGAGAGATCTGCCACGCAGCGCTGATGTATATTATTCAACATGCTGCTGACGGGGCGCAAAGAATCATCACTGATCATCGTTTTGGCGGCGTTATTGGGCACGGTAAGAAGTTCATTTGTTTTGTTATGTGTTGTGTTATGACCCCGGTTCATATAGTCATCTAAAAGTCACTCACTGTCCGGTTGTCATCCTTTGATAACGTTCAATAGGTCCACGCCCAGATGTCATCGCCATCTATGCCAACCGACATGCCAACATATTGGCCGACACTGGTGCCGACACATACAACAGCTCCCTCTCTCGGTCCAACTCATGGTAGCACTAATGCGTCTCCTTCACTGTCGCCACGTCCTTCCTTATTATCTACATCTGGATCAACAGATCTCCCGTATCAGCAGATAATTCAATTTCCAACATCGATGCCGAAAGATACACCTCCTGTTGTGTTATCATCGAAATCTCCTTCAATCACTTCAACATCGGATGGCTCCATTAGCTCTCCTCAGCCAACTTCTTCAAGTCCGTCCTTGTTATCGACATCTAAAGCAACGGATCTCCCGTTTCTTGACATTATTCAATTTCCAACACCAGTACCAATAGATACAGTTACAGATCTGCCGTTTCTTGACATTATTGAATTCCCAGCACCGCCAGCACCTGGAGCTGGATCTGCTGCGTCTGAGCCTCCTACAACCAAAATACCAACTTATATGCCGACTATCGCACCGACGCCATTTACTCAGTCACCGACTTCATCCAGTTCAGCTCCAACCATTTCTAATGAAGCAGCAGCTTCTTATTCTCCATCGCTAAGCGTCTCAACTTCAGAAGAAGCAGTGACATATTCTCCATCGTCTTCTGCAGCAAATACAACTGGTGAAGCGGCATTATCGTCTTCAGCTGCTCCCACCTCCACAACTACTTCTGGGGGTGAAACTTCTGGGGATGAAATATATTCCTTGTTTCCAACGTGGGGACCTACAGTGTCTGATCGACCTTCCTCGTCTATTCTTCCAACATCAGGCTCTCTTCCAACTGATCTTGAGAGTAGTCTGTCTTCATCTCCAACAACTATGAGCACACCATCGTCCACTTCACCAACATTGGGTTCTTCGTCAAACTCCACAGAGACGGGAAACGATTCATCTTCCGCTTCATCTCCAACTTCTGTACCAACCAATTTTGGAGGATCGTTATCACCAACAGCAGCTACAACTACATCAGTCCCAACTCTACGCCCAATAGATGCAACCAACGAGCCAACTACATCACAGCCAACCTTTGCAGCGCCCTCCTCGATAAAGATATATACAGGGTCACCATCTGCATCGCCCATGAACATGCCATATTTACAAATTTTGGATGCCACTCCCACAACTACAACAACTACAATTACAACTACGACAGCTCTCGAGCCAATTCCAAGCCCAAGCCCATCACTACCTGAAGTACCCACAACACTCCGACCAACACGTGAACCAATCGTCTTTCACATGTTATATATCTACCACATGGGTCATTACCACAAAAAGAAATCGATAGAGAATCATATCCCACATGTAGGCACTCATGACAAGTTAGAAGCCAAGTATGCGGAGGACTATGAAAAGGATCCCACGTATGCGGAGCAGTTTGTCGAGGATGCCACATATGCGGACAAGTTTGTTGAGGCTGGTTTGGATCGAGTTACATCACCTCATATGGTCATTGAGAGTGAAGCTGCAAATCACTTGAAGAAGGAAGAGAATCCAGTACCCAACCTATTTCACGATAAGGAGGTCAGCCATGCAAGGTCGTTCGTAAGTGATGAAGATGTGGCACGAGTATCATCTCCTCCTCATTTGTTTGGCGAAGGAGAAGATGTGGCACGAGTTTCATCACCTCATCTGTTTGGTGGGAGTGAAGCGGCTCAGCGATTGGAGAATGAGATTCAATCTCCCGATGGTCACATGAGTTTGAATTATCGTGTGAGAATGACAAATGGATCGAGAGGGAAAATGTGGAATGCTTTTGTCACCATTGGATCATTTGGAATCACTTGGATGCTGTCGCAGTGAGGGATGTTCGTGTGATTGGACAATATTAGATTGTACATATTGTTGATTGATGTATCATAGTTAGAGAACCTTAGGATTCACATCTGCATAAAGATTAAAGTCTCATGTATTATGATGTCTGTTCTTCATCAACATTGCTTTCTTTCGGCTCACTGTCTTTCTTCTCTTTCCTCCGTCTCTTCCTTTCCCTCCTAAACATTGCCTCCAACATTGCCTTATTCTTCTTCTGTGTATCCTCATCGCTCAAAGCCAAATGAACGCCCCCACCTATTCCGCCCGCACCAATCGACTCAACCTTCCCATCAATCACCGTCTTATTCCCAAACCCTTGCAATTTCTTCTCACGTAATTTCTCCCCCCGAGCACCAATCTCATCGACACTTTTAGATTTGGCCCATTCCATCACGTAATGACCGCCCACTATGGGTATGCAGAAATAGAATAATGCCATGGCGTACTGCCCGGATTTTGGGAGGGGATATCGCCATTTATTGTGGATTGTGTGTTTTAGTTTCTCATGCTTTTCGTGGAAGTTTCGGAGGAAGTCGGTGAAGCCCATCTTGCTTTGTGGATGTGAGGAGCGAGGCGTGACTCCAATTATGATGTGTACGCTGCACAATTTTTGTTCTTTGCCTATTAAGATTGATCAATACCGAGAAAACGTTCTCTTCTTCTTCTTTACTGCTACTACTACGGACAACACAGACGGAGAAAATAAGGCGGTTATGTACAATATCACAACATCATGACCTTGTAGCTTGCTTGACTCAGCTCTCAGCTAGCCGTGGCGTGGCTGATGATGATGTGTGATGATGGCTGCCCCGAGATTTAGTTGTGGGGCTCCCCAATAGATTTAGTTGTGGGGCGGCGACATCCACCACCCGATTCCCCAC
The DNA here is from genome assembly GCA_018806925.1 of Skeletonema costatum. Taxonomy (NCBI): domain Eukaryota; phylum Bacillariophyta; class Thalassiosirophyceae; order Thalassiosirales; family Thalassiosiraceae; genus Skeletonema; species Skeletonema costatum. The sequence goes on from JAHBBA010001257.1 coordinate 149,195, forward strand.
CGGATGAGGTCCAAGAGTAGGTAGGAGGCAACCCATTGCTGAGCAGGAACAGAAATGGTGGCAAGTACTGCCCAAAGGAAATGACTATATGTGATAATCAGAGTGGGGGGATGGAACTATTGTACTCTAGCACCTGATCTCGACTGCTAAAACATGGTCGTCCTAGCTGTTGTGCCAAAAATTCCATGAATTGCCCCCGTGATCAGCCAAAATGTGACAAGAAGCCTCCTCAACCAAGGACACCTACACGAAAGCCAACCAAGAAGCCTTCGCCTACACCTCGAGGACAAAGCGTAGCAAATGCATAATCGTGATGGACTGTTTTGGTGAAGGATGATGTTCGGAACGGGTTGAAATTGTGACGGTACTCGTGTCTACATCCTAAAGTTTCATGTGATAGATTTTATTAGCTGAACACTGAGTATTCTGTACTTTGTTTGGAATGCAATGCTTGCTGTCACCCACACTTGTATTTTTAGTTTAACAGCAGAGCATGAGAAGAGAGTGTATCGGTTGGAATGGTAAAGAGATAAGAGAAAAGGCCAATTCTTCTTCTTCTTAATTTACAGTTATTGTACTCTAAAACAAACCATGTACGACGCAGTGACCTCGTTCATCTTGATTCATGAGGTATCTCTCTAGATACTTCTATCTGTGGTAGTATTATCACCTGATTGCAGGGTGCCTGGCCATTGTAGTGCATGCGCAGTCGCGCTGAAGCTTAGTAGTCTCGTTGGCGAGACGGCCGAGGATGTAGAGTTTGCATGGACCATCTTGATGAACATCATCATCATCTGATAGACAAGGGTAGGCCGGAGGCCGTGGTAGAAGGAATGCGAATCCGTTTACATCCATTGTGGAGCTGCCTTCGGAAAGATCTACTTCTGCGAGGATAGATTCCAATGAAGTTGTTGAAGTAAACGAGGAGAACAATGATGGCGAAGGTGACGATGAATGTGCTCCGGCTCCGCTACTGGTAGTTCTTGTCCTAGTCGGGGGAGGAGGGCATGTCATCGAGGGTGCCTCTTGCTTTGTGCGCTTGGGTGTGCTGATCATCATGATGCTGTCTGGGTGTTCTTTGGAAGTGTGCGTCGGTCGTATTGAATTTCTGCCGGGAAGATTAAGTATGGATGCAGATTGTGCAGCAGGAGGCGATTTGAAAGTGTGTCTGCCTCGCGATGGTGCCGCAGCAACCCCATTACTACCTACCCACGATAAGATCTTTCTTGTTTTTTGTGTCTGTGTCCGACCATGGTCCGACCGATCTTGTGTAGCTTTAACCCCCATCCAAATCCCAGCCTCTCTAGAGCTTCAAAATGCTATACTCCCTTATTTAATTAACATTTGAAGCTATAAATATAAAATCTGCCTGACATAAGTATTCCCCTCTCTGGGGCCAGCCTGAATTCACCCCCTGTGTCACCTACTTACTAAATTAGAGCACGGTTCGTGGATGCTATCTCAACCGGTAGTTCATTTCGATTTCCTCCATTTTTGCAAGACCTGCAGGTAACGACCATTCGGAACACTTCAGACTACCAATGGCGAAGGAGTTCGTAGGAGTTATCTGAGTTGACCTATTTATTGAACTGCGACCTGCTGCATGTGATCTCCATCTCCACGCTTGGCTACTTTTAAGTAGCTCTGGAAGTGCTGAGAGGGGTGGACGGTGAATGCATTGTCGTCTAATTACACTTGATTCATACTTAAAAATAATACATGCTTAGCTATTATAATCTTCTTCTAGTTCACAACAAGTATAAGTAAACAAAACCTTCCTTCTGCTTCTGCGGTTGAAAGCTTCAGCTAGCAACAGTACTCTACCCATCTTCATCTTGACTTGAGGGTATCTATACTTACTATTGCAGGCGTTTAGTTCTCGCTCGACTTGATTCATGATTCGGGTTTGCACAATCTTGGGTGGACGATGATGATAATCATGATGGCCTCCTAGTGTTTGGGAAGAGCAAAAGCTCAAACGAGGTTTCAACTTGATGGTATGAATAGCATGAGCATTGGCTACACGTGATATGCTCCGAAATCCTAGGCGGAGTTAGGAGAAGCGAGGAAGAACCCGTCGAGCTCTGCCGTAGAACCGCTCTCTGTGTTGGACCTTTGCTGTTGCTCATACGTTTTCGGAGAAGAAGGAGGTCGATGCCATTGGTGACGTTTTGCTAGAGAACCAGTGGAAGCAAGGCGGGAGCGTCTCTTGGTACGATGATTATGGGTTTGGCCCGTGCAGGGGGAGGAGGAGACACTCCAGCAGCGAGGTTACTCCTTGATTGGGACGCTTGGGTGTGCTCAACATGATGATTGCTTATCGATTTCGATTGTGATGACGTTGTTGTTAAGGGGTGGCTTGTATTCCTGGCGACAACCTGGTAGATACTTATGATGCTATTCGAAGATGCTGGCGCAAAGATATGGGAAGTGCACTTAGCACTTGGCAAGTTGGTGTCGTCAAGAAGTGATTGAGAACTCAGGCCCATCGTTGAGGGACAGCTCTGATTGCGTATTCGATTCTTGTGTGGTACCTACCTCTCATAAGTAGATACATGAACAGCGGTACAAACCCACGCAACGGCTTAGCCCACGCACAGCCAGTGACTGACGCTTTTCATTCCTTAGCTTATTACCCCTGCAGACTATCACTTGCAGAGAACTTATCAAATGTTGGCCCTCTTTATGATGTGGGTGATTGTTCCTTCGTTGATTTTTTGTTCGAGCAATACCTTGCACCTTGCATGTCATCTGTGTAATGGCATAATGGTGATGATATTTGAATCATTGAAAAGTGGTTTGTTCTTCACCATGAGAGGAGTTCCTTGGGAAAGGTTGTTTCGGAGTGACAAAGGCATGGCCATTGCTGACTTAGTCACCTATCACCGTAGTAGTGTGGTTTGACCATTCATTTGTTTATGTAAGTGAGCGATTGAGTAAGTGACCCACTTCTCATCATTTTAACGCGCAAGCGAGCTCAGAGAGTCTCTGTCTGGGAGCGTGGATGCGTATGAATACATTCACCCCGTAGGAAGTTTTGTCCTTTTTGTCCATTTTTATGTCTCTTCTTGGCAAAGTCTGAGGAGTTGTGGACCTAACCATTATTTGTACCCGGTGAGTGCAGTGTGAAGAGCAAGAACCATTGCTTTCATTTGTGTCCTACTTGTGCCACAAAGCTCGTCCAGAATGGTTTCTATTCTGAGTCGCAGTCGTAGGCTTTGGCGTAACCTGGTCATGGTGTATTTGGGGAAGGAACATGTTCGATGTCTATTCTGATTGCATAGCCAGCCAAGTTGGTAGACGAGGCTACCCTCAACCTTGCTGAGTCGGCATCTATCTCTATCTGCATCACATTTCCTTGATGTTCAACATACATGGTAGGATGCAATAAGAGGAGATGATGTACGCAAGATAGTGATCATGAGAGTAGATGCTTGAAACCATGCCAAAATAGTAGACTTCAATTATGGGTCAAGGATTGGCGCATACAAAAAAAACTCTAACAAAATCAAATCTAAATAATCCTGATAAAATATTATGTAGATGATGACATAGCACAATGTAGTATTTCAACAGAGATTCCTTAAAAGTTTATCCTACATCATTTCCAATTTAAAAATGCCTACAAATAATTGTAGTAAGTAGCGCTCAAGATTCAAGATGGTGCACATATAATTCAAACAAAATGGTCCAATGGACTCGATAAAAAGGAGTTTACTTCGACGTGTATTCTTGTTTGCGAAGGTAGCTAATGATATAAATAATGGATATCAGCTGAATTAGCTAAACAAAATGATATCCAACTCATGGTTTGAGAGAGTTTTGAGAGAAGGCCCTGGGGCGCTTCTCTTCTCTTGACGATCAGTGTGGATCGACTGCAGTCGCCGCTGCTTGTAAGGATGAAGCTCATGATGACGATCGGCGAGGCTGCAATCTGATGGACGGGATAGCGACCTTGTGGGACAACGTTCACAATGTTGTTGTTGCGGACTGCCACTGGCTCGATCATAGTGCAAGATTGGCCTTGCGACAGCTGGCGCAGAAAAAGGAAGAATTCTTGCTCGTTGTCGCTGCTTGACGATGACGAGGATTCATCTTCATCATCATACGTGAGAGCGAGGCTAGGAACATCCGATGCCATCGATGATGAGAAGGTTGACGACATTGAGAGTAGCGGAGCCGGGCGTCTGTGAAGAACCGAAGAGGGCTGAAAAATCTGAGGATGAGGTGGGCAATGGCAGCCCTACCGACGAAGGTATGCTGGCAAAGTTTGTGTTGGGTCTTGGTGGGAGAAGGGCATGTTGAGTGAACTGCTCCATCGTTGTTGGTGGTCGTCTTTGGTGTGGTTAAACATGGTTGTTGGCTATGAGCGTGTCCGTCAGGGAGTTCATGGACAGCGGTTGCTTGAGTGTTGTGTTCTGTTGTTTGTGATTGGATCTTCTTTTGTTCTTCTATCCAAGTGCAACTGACCCAGCGCAAGTTGACGAACATGTGCGTTGCGCATTGGTTGTTCCATGTTCAGCTGCATGGAAACGCTTGTGCATGCATACGGAAAAGCCTATGGAACGCATAGAAAAGCGGTTCAGCTGCGATGGAAGTGGAGTGCAGCAACTTTACCTCGGCGGTAGAATGGTTACTAATTCCATTTTAGGACAATTCACAACAGCAGCTGGCTTGTTTCCTCTGAGAGGTGATGAGAGATGATTCTTGCTTTCATCACGTGGAGTGTTTGCATTGGCACTTCAACGAGACCTTTCTCTTTGTTCTCTGCCAGCTAAGCTAGCTAAAAATGGTGTCTTTCAAAATTTGGAGACTGTAATACCAATTCCCAAGTATGTAGATATGAGTAAAGCAAACGCGGACCCTTTGGTCTTTCGTGTCGATCCCGCAATATTGTAACTGGTTGAAGAAGTGGAAACTCTGGAAACCCATGCGCGGCTTGCGTGTCTTGAAAACACGTATGCATGTCCTTATTGTGACCTGAAGCGACCACATACCTACCATACTTATTATTCAAAAATGCTCAGGCTCAACTTTGTCGTGAAATGAAAAATGAAGTCCAAAGGTCACTCAGATTCCATAGAAACTGTGTAGGAATGGGGGGATGGAACTATTGTACTCAAGTACCTGATTTCGACTGCTACAAACATGATCGTCCTAGCTGTTGTGCAATTGCCCCCGTGAGCAGCCAAAATGTGACAAGAAGCCTCCTCAACCAAGGTCACCTACACGCAAGCCAGCCAAGAAGCCTTCGCATTTGGACAAAATATTTTGTGTTCGCTCTAATTCCAGTCGTCCTCAATGCCGCAGCAAGAATAATATGGCAAGGACTCCTTCCTGTGACAACCGCGATGACTACGACTACGACGACCTCAAAAACTGGTCTCCCAGCTGCTGTGGCAAAAACTCAATGAATTGCTCCAAAGAGAAGCCAGTCTACTGAGGATCAGGACAAGAAGAAGTCGAGTGAGGAGAAGGTACATGACAAGAAAGAGCAGATCGAGGACAAGCATGACAAAACGCAGGTCTAGTGACTTTAGCAGTTTCTCCTGACCAAAATCGAACAGCTGCTGCTTAATCTATTGAATTCCTACGTCAGTGATGACATCAGGTGCACGAAGCCGCTTGACTGAACGTCATGAATACCACTGCCTGAAAATCGGCAGTGGAGCCATGTCATTCCTTTCAATCAATTCGTCCGTGCATCATCCATACCATACCTCTATCGCCATGACTGCCAACTCCAAAGGAAACGCTTCAGCCGCCGCGGAACTGCGTTAATGTTCTCACCAAGACACATGATGGCGGAGCTAAAGCGGCGGCGAATGACTCCGAGCCAGCCGCCAAAAGACCAAGACAACCTGTTCGCAAGCATGAAGATCCATTCATGTATTACTCTGATCAAAAGACAAGGATGAACGAATTGCATTTTGAACGGTGACAACGAGAATGATGAGCAAGTCGCCAGAGAGTCTGACGAGCGCAAGACAAGGATCTCATTTGAACTTCACCCAAAATTACTATTTGAAGATTTATTCCAAGAGAACCATCATCAACCGCTTGAGGTAACCTATGATTGCAGTCTATGTCATCTACACGTGAGTACAAAAGGACGATAGCTTAAGGTTTCGGTTTCGGCATGCCTAGATACAGAAGAGCTTGGACGCTTCGTGAACCATATGTAATATCTGGATGACTGCCATCAAAGCTTGACATTAAATGTACTTTAAAAGAAAGATTTGGTCAATCAATCACAACGCATTTCATATGCATACCATCCTCTTCACCTTCACGTACGCACTTGTTGCACTGGCAACAAGAGCTCTCTTTCTTCTTCTACGATGTGTTGCAGCACAGAAACATTGACATCGATAAATAGGAATCGACAATCTGATGAAGAAGATGAATGTCAGACGAGGATATCTTCATGGACAAGCTACAACACAGAATATCAAATGAAATCGAATAAAGTGATGGCTGGGCTGCTGCTGAAAATGGGCCAAGCTGCCGTACAAGTACAACATCTTACATCTGCTGAAAAGTTGGACTCTAACGTAGTGACCGCCATCACATACACGGTTCGTCATATGTATACAGATCAGCGTGTGACCGTCGTCTATTGAACATTTCTTTTCTAAATAATCTTCTTGCTCTATTAATACCTTCTTGTACTAGGCTCCTTGCATCAGCATAAGGATCTCGGTGACACTGCAGCAGGCGCCGGTTAAACTAAACAGTCTTCTAAGCCCTACTACTCGTAGATCTACAATAGCTTGCTTCTGCACAATTGCACAATGTACACTCTATCAAACCACCAAATCAGAACCAGAGGATTCATGTATTCTTCTCACTCTGAAGTAAGAGTGGCAAGAGGAAGACATAAGGAGAGGACTCGGAGGATACAAATACTGATGTCAATGTTGAGCTTCTACTGTAAATAGATGAATACTTTTCAAGTCAATCAAGTCGTGGCTTCATTATGCCAAGTACATGTTCAGATATTAAAGAAGAAGATGGCTAATGCTATTCTAATTGTTACTTCAAATTTTTCTTTTATAACAAGTTAGATCCCTTAACATTTCTTCAAATTTATAGTGCTTTTCTCAGACACCTGCAGCTCCTCCTCCGGGCTTCCATTCTCATCTCACACTGTCGCCACCTCACCTCGATAGATCAAGACTTAGGGACAAGGAGATTGGCAAGCGACGACAACGCATTGATAAATCCCATCGAAGCAGTCACACGTGTTGAAGAGTTCTTGTCCACAGCACTCAGTGGTACCGACTACACAAGTGGAGTCTTGTGCACATGCTATTCCAGACCCGCAGACGTCAGAAGGAGGCTTCGCCGTAGCCGTGGTGATCGCAGTTGTCTCAGCTGCCACAGTTGTCATCGTAGTGGTAATCGCTGTAATTTCCTCCTTGCATGGTTGGCCTTTGCTACTGTTAGAACCGCCATTCTCGCAGCCTTGGCTACTGCCGGGAGGCAGCTTTCTCTCCACGGGCGAGACTTCGAGTTCAACGCCTGGGCCACGAAGATGACGGCTTGAAGTGGATGATGCAGCGACGATGCTAGTGGTGGAGAATGCCACGACAAAGAGTGCGATGAGTTCACGATGGACGAGCATATTGAGAAGGATGTGGATAGAATTAGAGTAGAGAATAGAGTACAATATTTGCAGCTTGTTGTTGTTGAATGTAATAGTAATTGTAGAAAATATTATGCACCGCAGCCAGAAGCTTTGAGCGATCGAGAGACATTTTGTCATGACTGAGACGGATTCACAGTAACATTTGCCCTTTGCATTTCAGCCTGGTATTGAACCGATTTGTGTGGTCATTTTCTTGTGTGTGCTATAGATTTAGTTCATATGCTTTTGCACTTTCTACCTGGTCGTGAACCGCGTGGTTGGAGCATTTTTGTGTGACTGTATGGTAGTACATGTAATAAATAATTATCTAACCCGTTCGTGTGTAGATACGTGCTCTATCTCATCGAAGCTCGTCATTGCTCGCCAACACAGCGCATCTTGGTGACGTTTGCATTCGCCAAGATTCCTCTATTGTACATATCGATCGTGAAAGGCATTTTGTCAAGACTGAAAGGATTCACAGTAACATTTGCCCTTTGCATTTCAGCCTGGTATTGAATCGATTTGTGGGGTCATTTTTCTCACGATACGAATGCGCATGAGATGAGATACTTAGCGCGGTGGTTGCTTCTCAGTCTAGCGTTGCATGTCTCTCTGTGATTGAAGCGACATGAAAAATGCCTGGCTGTGCAATCTTTGATCGTGAAATGAAGTCTCCATCTCGCTCACATCTCAAAAAATAATTTTCACAGGCGATTGTGTATGTACATAAAGTCATCTTGCTGCTTGCATCTCTCCTTGTAATACCAACCCATCAAGATGCGGCTTGCTCTTTCTCTTATCCTCTTCATCTCAAGCGGAGGTGGCCCCTCTCTAGTCTCATCACAGCCATTCGCTAACTGTGATCTCTCCTCCTACTATTCCACCCTCCAAACGTCACCGCTCCAAACATCTCGCGATGACATGCACAATCTAATCAAAACCACACACCTCCATGAACTTCCCTACACTTCAAGTTCCCAGCGCGACGTATGGGATGGTTTACTCGCCACAGACACCGACTCCACCGGACAACTCATCCGCCTTATCTACGGCGATAAAGATGTGGCTGCCATTCCCTATGACTCTGGCTCCTGTGACTCTTGGAATCGCGAACACATCTGGTCACGATCACGAGGCGTCGGTGATTCCGGTGCGGATAATACAGACTTGCATCATATGCGTCCGGCCGATTGCAATGTCAATTCGGTCCGAAGTAATAAATATTTTGCACAGTGTGGCACCGTCGATGCACTATCGTCGTGCACATCACCGGCACATACGGAAGCGGCGGTGGATACACAAAAAGATACAAAATCTTTTCTACCACCAGCATCGAAACGGGGGGATGTCGCTCGAGCAATCTTGTACATGGATTTACGATATGATGGGGATGATCCCAATACGGAGAATTTGGTTGTCAGTGATTGTCCGGAGGATGTGCCGAATGGGGCAGGAATGGGATATTTGAGTCAATTGTTGCAGTGGCATCTGGATGATCCGCCGGATGAGGGTGAGAGGAGTCGGAATGGGGAGGTTTGCGCTAGTGAGTATTTATTTTGATTGTTGTGTCTGATGATTGTTTCTCTCTGCACAACATATGTCTTGTGTATGCTTTTATCCATGTTCATTACTAATGTATGTTGCTTCTTCAATCATTTTAAACACTGTCATAATAGACTGGCAAGGAAACAGAAACCCATTTGTTGATTACCCAGAGTTGGCAACAACTTACTTTGGCAACCCAAGCCCTCTTCCTCAAAATGGGGCTGGCTACAGTTGCTCCGGTCCAACCACGGTAAGTTAGTATCACTGTGATAGTACTTGATACCGTGCTATGCATGCTATCATCTATTAATGTGATTATGCTCACATATCTTTCCAATGTCATCATATTATCATAGCCACCACCCACAAATCCACCTACAAATAATCCACCTACAGCCAGCCTCATCATTACTGGAGTTATTGATGGACCTCGTACAGGTGGTCTACCAAAAGCTGTTGAGCTCTACGCCACGGCCGACATTCAAGATTTATCTTCCTATGGCGTAGGATTTGTCAATAATGGCGGGGGATCGGATGGTATTGAATTTACATTCCCATCCCAATCCGCTACTGCTGGGTCATTCCTTACCATTGCCTCCGAAGAGGTTGAATTCCAAGCTTACTTTGGTGAGCTTCCAGATTTCTTCAGTGGGAGTGCGATTATTAATGGGGATGATGCTATTGAGCTCTTCTTCAATGGACAAGTAATTGATATTTATGGGGATGTCAATGTTGCAGGTGGAGACTGGAATTATATGGACGGATGGAGTTATCGTAACGACGATTCCAGTCCAAGTGCTGTGTTCAACATTGCTGATTGGACATTGAGCGGTATCAATGCTGTCGATTCGTGTACTTCCAATACTGCTTGTGCAAGTGTCTTTCCATTCCACAGCTACAAGCACTCTTCTACGGGCCTCATCATTACTGGAGTCATTGATGGACCTCGTTCGGGTGGTCTACCGAAAGCTGTTGAGCTCTACGCTACTGCGGACATTCCAGATTTATCGTCGTATGGAGTTGGGTTTGCCAATAATGGTGGTGGGACAGATGGTATCGAATTCACATTCCCATCCCGATCCGCTGTGGCTGGATCGTTCTTCACCATTTCGTATGAGGCGATTGAATTCCAAGCTTACTTTGGCGTGCAGCCTGATTTCGTCAGTGGGAGTGCAAATATCAACGGTGATGATTCCATCGAACTCTTCTACGATGGACAAGTTATCGACGTTTACGGTGATGTCAATGTTGCAGGTGGGGAGTGGAATTACATGGATGGATGGAGTTATCGTCGTGATGCATCAACTACAAGTGCTGTCTTCAATAAGGCTGATTGGACATTGAGCGGTATCAATGCTGTCGATTCCTGTACATCCAATGGTGCTTGCGAAAGTGCCTTCCCATTCCACACCTATCAGCATTCGATCGTGTTGTCAACACCTCCGCCAACTCCCAATGTGAGTGGATCTGAATCTAATGTATCATCATCGGGTAGTGCTGCTTCTGTAGCAGGTCGCAAATTTTCCATTTTGCTAATCATCTTTTGTTACATCCAATTTCTCTACTACTAGCCAACGCCCAATCCTACCGACGCAGCTACACCTACACCTACAAATCAAGTCAAATATGTATGTGCAAAGCATCAGCCTCTTCCTACGACAATTTGTGCCGAAGGCTTGCCGGCTGATGGGAGCTGCACCACAGAGAATAGACCAGATGGATGTGGAAGCGGTGGGAAAGTGTGCTGGTGGCATGCTTGCCCTGCAGGTGACAGTCCTCTTGAGGCACCTACGCCTCCAGCTCCTACGCCCAGCAATTGTGCTCCCATTGGATCTTTCTGCACCGTGGACAACGATTGCTGCAGTGGAAGTTGTCCAAGCAAAGGAAGGAACTCCTATACTTGCCAGTAATGCTGAATGCAGATTGTTGGCCACACGTCGTTTTGGAGATCAATTATAAATTAGACAGAAAATAGCAGTAACGCACTCTTCGGCTTAGCCATTCAGAATTCCTTTTTTCGGTGCTCTCCACCCCTTCAGTGCCGGTGACTATGAAAGTACATACCAGAGTTAAATTTGAATGTCACCTCCACTCGCTAGGGTTGCTACTGATTGCTCAATGTAGTCGGTATGCAGGAAAAAAAAGGCACAAGTTCATGTGAGATAACAACATGAAGTCAGAAGATACCTCCCCCAAAGCCGAGAGAAGATCTTCGGAAAGCCTCCTCGATTACTAGATGAGCCTCAAGTGGATAATAATATAATGATACAAAATGAAGCCACCGACACAACTCACCGAATAGAAGCATGCCTCAGCCTGATTATCATTACAGACGCGATGTACCACAGCTCCGTGGAATCCTCTGTTTTTAAGTCTCATCAGACTTTCTTCGAAGAGTTACCCCTAGTTCCAAAAGCTCCGCTTAGTTCTGAGATGGGAATTGAAAATTGAACTCTCCTATTAGGATGATGTTGATTTGAGAGACAATAATCATATCCCTCAGATTGTT